>PVKA01036336.1:0-21882 GCA_004027165.1 Ctenomys sociabilis
ACCAAAGAGAGAATTTCAGCATTCTTTTCAGTGTAAGTGTTGAGGCCAGGACCCAAGCAGTATTGGCTTATCTATTGTTCTTCAGTTTTCCCAAGATTTGTCTTTAGATAAATCTTGATTCAAGAGCATTATTCACAAATTGCTTATCATTAGGTGTTTAATGTTCCTTAGAATATCTTTCTTTCAGGGTCCTCCTAAGGAATATCAAGGGAAACATTACCATGTTGTACTTAAAATGAAAGATTCTGCTCTTTGTTGAAATCACTTAGAGCCATCACCACTGTATAAAAATATCCTGTGATTGGGATTATTTAATCCAAGAAGTCAAGTTTGTAGTTAGGGACAACTATATTTTTAAAAGAAAATGTGGTGCCTAGACCTAGTGGAACACTATTTAGCCATAAAACAGCATGGAACCCTGACATTCAAAAGAACAGGGATAAATTTAAAGGATGTTATGTTATAGGACATGAGTCAGGCACAGAAAGAAAAACATAACATGATCTCACCAATAAGTGCAACATATAAAAAATTAATATCACAGAGATTTAGAGTAAATGATACTTAGCAGAAGGTGGAAAGAATAGAGAGAAGAGGAAGTGAATAGACGATCATCAACAAGCATAACTCAAAGGTGTGCTAGGAGAAATAAACTCTAGTTTTCCATAGCCAGACAGGGCAAATATAATAAATGATAATGTACACAAAGCCTCAACATACTTAGCATTGAGAAATTTGAGTGTATTCACCATAAAAAAACTGTTATAACTTCATGGCGCTAATTGCCTTGAGTTGATCACTAACCAAATACACATGTGAATCAAAGCTTCACATTACATTTCATAAACATGTATAGTTACAATATGTCAGTTAAAAAGTATCTAAAATGATGAATTTTACTTAAAATTCATAATATCAAACTTTATCTCAATGTTTTATTCTTTTTAATCTATTATAAGTAAGAAGCATGACTTCATCTTGACTTAGTGCAAGTTCTGGATCTAGGTGCCTCAATACCACAAGAGTACTACTAGAAGCAATAAATCATCACAATAAGCAATTTGTAAGCTTAAACTATTTTTATTGTGCAAAAAGCTACTTTCTTGGCTCAGAATATTTCTTCACATTCTATTATAAACAAAATTCAATTCATTTGCTAAAATTTTGCCTTTATGCTATAATGGGAGGCATCTTATAGGGAAATGCCTTGCTTGTTTTTGTTTTTAATTTAGGAAAGAAACATCAGTGATTTCCAAGTAGTGTGCAAACTATAACCACAGATACATTTCTCAAAGAAAGTTCTCCCCACACTTACATTTCTTGGCCAGTAGAGACAGAAAGTAAGGCTTTGAAAGGAAGAGTTAGCTTTTTCAGAGCATTGCCAATTAGCTGGAAAGCTTATAATGAAACTCAGCATGCTCTGTGCCCCATTCTTTGTTCTCTACCCAATGATTATTTCCTAGCAGCGACCTTTCGATATTGCCAATACCTCAATGCTTACCTCCCACTTGCTCGAGATTGACTCATTTTTCTTCTGTATTAAACAGAGGCCTGAGTTTTCTTTCATTGAGTTGAACTTCAGAATCAGTAAGACATAGGCTTTAGAAGCTTTCTCCTGAGGTGCCAATGACAAGCTTCATATTATCATTAAAGTGTTGTCACGTAGCGATGCTAGGAAGCAGGAGTGAATGTTTGTGAATTTCAGGTTGAGATGGATGCTCATTTTGTGGCTAGTGGACAGGTTCTTTTCAATAAAGTTCATTTCAGTCTTGGTCCTTTTAGTTCAAGAGGTCCCAAGAGACTTCATTTCCCCTTTTAACATCTTCTCTCATTTTTTTCCTCTTTAAACATTTGCCCTTATCATGACTTCTACTGACATTTAATTTACTTCCTATAAGATTACTTGACTCCTCTTTTTCCTTATTGTTTACCTCTTCAACCACTCTTCAAAATAATAAGCCTAAATGAAGAAATAAGAAGAAACAAATGCCTTTTTAAAACAAACACCAAATCTGAAGCCTAGAGAGGGCAATGATATTATCATTACAGATTGAGTTTTGCTGCTTCATTCAAGGACTGGTTTGGGCCCTGGAGTTGTGTGTAAACCTCACCATACACCACTACTTCCTATAGCTGTATAACTGCATCACAGTGTAGCTATAAAAACTGTGAACTTAAAAAACGTGGTTCTTCTAATTACCAGAACTGTCTCTTCTATTCAGGTTATTTTATTAAAACATTAAGCAGTTGATTATTGTGCAAAAGTTATATATAATACTTTGCATTTTAAATGAAGTCCACGTAGAAGGTGAGTCACATTTCAAACATCTGCAAGAGTCAGCACTTGAGGAAGTTGTCAGACTTCATAAACTCTTATCTAGAAAAGGATACTTGGAGTAGCTTTTCTCTGAGTTCTCTTCTAGCTTTAAACTTTTACTGCTATAGATGGTTATTTCTTCCTTCCCTTTTGCTCCTAAATTAGAAGAAAAACAAGCAAGCAATCCCCCTGTATGATGTCTCAATTACAGAATAAAGGCAATATGTTAGCAAATGAGATGAATTTTGTTCAACAATGTGAAGCAATACTATGGGCCAAAAAAGTAGTTTTAGGCACAACAAAAATAGTTTAAGTTTATAAATTGTTCATGATAAACAAATTTTCTGGATCTTTCAGGATTCTGTGTTAGTTACCTTGTCATAGCCTTGATAAAATATAAGCAAAGGAAGGATTATTGTGGTTCATGGCTATAGTTTCAGGGGTCAAACCCATGGCCACTAGTACCACTGTTTCTGTGCTGCTGGTATAGCAGAGCACTATGACAGGGAGTATATAAAAAATCACAACAGTAGGCTTGGGAGGCAGCTCAGTGGCATAAGTGTTTGCCTGGCAAGTACAAGGTCCTGGATTTGAGCCCCAGTATTGCATGACTTGCTGGCCCTGAAACTCCAGCTGTGGGGTGGTGTGTAGGAATCCATTGGTCTCACTGCAATCAGTTCTACCCCAGGGAGAAACAGCATCAGAAATGAGAAAGATAGACAAGAAGACAAAAGCTGGGTTATGTGGTCACTGGTCTGACTAATGGGCAAGACTAACTTGCTCCACAACAAACTTCTGCAAAGTTTATAACACAAGTCACAAGTTTGCCTAGTAACTAATAGCTGACATTAACTAAACAGGAAATTTATCTCAGTACTGAGGTAGCTTGTTTGCTTTAGGCACTGAGGCCAAGTCCCACCTACACGCATTTGATCAATTTCTTAGCTTCCTGAGACTCCCAATATATCCCCGTTTTTTTGTATTGTTTTGTCAGACATGAGTGTTCCATTGTAGTTAGAGAAGCTATATTTACAGACGTCTTCAAAGGACCTTTTTATACTTGGTGCCAGTCTAAAGATTGTACGTACTCAAATTTGGCAATATAACCCTGTATAATCCATGATAGTAGTTAAGTTATCAGCACTAACTACTGGTAATTATCAGTAGTTGTTTACTTTAGTCTTTTGTTGCTTAGCATATTAATATGGAAATAATTTTCATACCTCATGGTTGCACTTTCCTGCTGGATGGTTAAAAGCAAGATAAAGCAAGATCTGTATAACTACAAATTTAACTTTTACTGTCTGATAAGGTCAGCCAAATCTCCTCAGGATTTACCTTGGAACTCTACAGCACCTTATAGATCTTCTGTCAGTGTCAGCCATCCGGATGAGTCACAGTCACTGTTCGATCAATTTGCTCTCTGTAAAGGTCTGATGGATTCTTTTCTCTGTAGGTAACTCTCCTTAGGCACACTACATCATTGATCACTTTCCTCTGTGGCCCCATAATCTCCTTGATCAGAAAATCTGAGACACAACTGAGTTACAAGAAGTCACAGCAGAGGTTCTCTTATGCCCTGAGTCCTCAATGACCTTGAGGAGCTAAGGCCAAAAGATTGGCTATCTTTTCAGACCATCTTATCTCTCTAATTATTGGTCTACAAACTTTAGTTGTTAAAATAAAGTTTAACAGCTATACCAGGCAGTAAACTTAACATACTATCTGAATATCAAACAACTTATACATAAAATGGAACTGTTATTTTTTAACAACTAGGGATATTTTAATATTTAAATCTCTATAAAATGTTAAAAAATCATTAAGCACATATTTTCACAAAAATTTAGAAATAAAACCATATGCAACACGGTAGCAGAACAATCAGTGCCTGGAAGACTGAAACAGGAGGATCACTATGAATGTGAACTATGTAACAAGACCCTGTAACAGAGAGAGAGAGAGAGAGAGAGAGAGAGAGAGAGAGAGAGAGAGAAGGAAAGGAGTGAAAAGAAAAGAAAAGAAAAGAAAAGAAAAGAAAAGAAAAGAAAAGAAAAGAAAAGAAAAGAAAAGCAGAAAGAAAATCATGATGTCTGTACTGGCAGACAGCAGAGCGACTGGGTGAAGCTGTGTGGGCAAGCTCCTTCTTCCTGTTTTTGTTCTTTTGGGGCCTCTCTTTGATAGTAACACCCATGTTTAGGGCAGGTTTCTCTCCTCACTTTGCTCAAATGTGATCATTTCTGGAAACACACTCATCAACCCACCCAAAAATATGCTTTACTAATTTTCTAGAGCTTTCTCAACTCAGTCAAGTTGAGGTTACCCATAATAATGTCCAAGCGCAGGACTTATATGTTGAAATCTCAAAGTAGTTTTAAAAAGACTTCTTTAACTGTCCCATCTCAGCTAAGATAGAATAAATATTTAAGTATATTTGTGATGTTGAGCTCAATGAAGCATAAGCTGATGAGAGCCACTGCAATAAGCATCCTGCATATACATTCACCTGCTTTGCTTAACTGAATCCTAAGAATATTGCACCACTGATAAAAGCAAGAATGCACCTTGTACAATACCAAACGTTATGAAAACAGTTTGCAATGTATTATTTCATCAACTCTGTATGGTTATGGTGTTTTGAAACTGTCTGATTGACATTTGTATTTCAATAAAATAAAAATAAATGGAAAAAAATAAATAAATAAAAATAAAAAATAAAAAATAAAAAAATAAAATAAAAGCAAGAAATGCATGTAGACATGCACAAAAAAGGTTGCATTTCTGAAGAGTAACTACAAGTCAAATTATATTATGATTTCTGAAAATAAGTAATATAATACAAAAAGAGCTACTGCATAAATATTTCATGCCAAAATGTCATGTATGAAATTCAACCAATTAAGAAAGAAGCTCTTTCTTCTTTAAAGAACTCTCTTCCTTAAACCAAAAATTCAAATAATAATAAAATGGAGCCATGTGAATAGAAGACTTACACCTGAAGAGCTAACATTTTAAAAATGTTTATCACAAGTGAAAGAAAAACTTTAAAAGTATTCCTGCAGGTTAACAAGTGTAATTCAGAGCAAAATGCTGCCTTAGGCCCGCAGCATGTCGGGAATGTTGGTCCTCATTTTTTCTGTATGATTTCCAGCAATGTCCTTAGCATGTAACCTTTGCATGGCTGCACTTCCCCCAACTGTTTTCAGAGCTCATAAAGCACTTAGGAAGTGTTTATAAAAATTGCTCAAAGAAATTGAGTCATGAAGAACATGAACTTCATGGATCTCCATGGTCCAGCTTCAATTTAGTTTTCAAGTAAGGAATGTTTTATTGTAACTACAATGGTAACATCTGTATTACAGGTTCTCTTGGAAGAGCAAGTCAGAGCAGTCCTGCCCAGTGCATATTCTTTGGCCATTGTTCTGAACTGTGTGATGCTCCAATTACTCTTCTCATGAAATCATTTACACAAATGATTTCTCCCTCACCCTCCTAACATCCCCTCCCTATGCTGGTCACTTTCTGTTACCCAACCATGGTATAAAGACATTATGTCATGAGCAGCCAACTAACATCTGCAAAGAATCACTTTAGAATCCATCGCATGACCTACTAGAGTCCAAATGTGCTTTTGGAGTTTAATACCCCTATTTCTCCTCCTTACAAAGGATGATCTTCAGACTTATAAGGTTTGAGTTTTTTTTCTCATATAGACTGCTAAGGGATACAGGGCCAGAGAAGCATCCCAAATAAGACCTCATTTTATAGCTGTCTGGAGAATGACTGAACAGAGCAACAGCATCCATTATAAGTATCTGGTTGCCTTTTCTATTAGGTCTTGGTGTTTTACAGGATAATGGGTGGAACCGGGCAATTTGAGTTTAATTGAATGTGTAACCTTCACACTGAAAGGCTAGTTTAGAGCTGTACATTTTAGTTCTTTACTGAACTTCAAGCAATATAACTGTCAGCAGAACAACTCCACAAAACCAAACATGTTAGGGGTGTGTGTGTGTGTGTCCATTCTTATCAACCTGAATAGAATGCTGTCACTAGAGCCTTCAAGACCAAGCTCTCGGCAAAGGTTCTGTGGAGAACTCATTAGCTAGTCTTCCCCATTGAATGAATTTTTAATCAATTATTATGTATGTTTCCCTTTAACCATTCTTAACAATTTAGGTAGAAAATAAAAAGAAATCTGAAATACAAAAATATCCTCATTATGGAGAATAAAGTTACAATTTGAGCTGGACAATTCAAAAGTTGTTTGTGGGTAGCATATGAGAAGGCACTTTTATGAGAAGGCCTCCTGTTTCACAGATGCAATCCAAAGGAGAAGTCCAACAGAGAGCATATTCTCAGTTACTTGTCTTACAACAGGACAATAAACCCTGTCAGCATGTAGGTGATTTTTCTTCTTCTAAAATGTTTCACTTAAAGAACAAAACAGGGGGCTAGCTTGGTAGCTCAGCAGACTATAGAGCCTGCTTAGACAGAGCACAGCTGCAGGGTTAGATTCCTGGTGTGCTGTGCATACCCTGCCCCCGGGGCATGCAGAGAGAATGGTTGAGACTGCGCTTGTACTTCCATTCTCTCGAGAAAAAATGCAGCTAGCTGTCCTTTAGGCCCATGTCATCAAAACTCCCAGCACTTGGGAGGCTGAAAACAAGAGGATCACTATGAGCCCGATCTACGTAGTGAGACCCTGTAGACCCTGTCCTAAATACAGAAAAAAAAAAAGAACAAAAGAACAAAACAGGGCCAGTGTGATAGTTCAGTGGACTAAGTGCCTGCTTGTACAAGTGCAGAGACCAGGATTCGATCTGCAGCACCAATTGCTGCACTGGCCCCTGGGCACACAGAGTGCCAAGCCAGTGACCGAGTCTGGACATGGCAGTCCACACTTGTAATCCTAGCACTGGGGAAGTTGAAAACAAGAGGATCACTATGAGTCTGGCCTGCTTAGTAAGACCCTGTACAAAATACATAAAAATGACATTTTAGAAATCTAACTTTATTTAAATGACTTTCATTTAACTAAGAAATGACAGAAAACTTTGGCAAGGGAAGTGAGCTTAATTATTTAATAAATCAAATGCTGAACAGTAAGGCTGATGCCATGTTGTAAGTGTAGAATGTACAAGTAGTACTATCTCACACACAAAAAAAAGAACAAAAACAATTAGAAGGTGAGATGTTGGAGCCAAGGGTCACAAGTTCCAATCGTATGAGGTCTGCATGAGATCAGCTATAGACTGTAGCATCCGTACTTTGGTCAAGGCTCATTACCACACATTTGTTGGAATTTGCCTTAAGGGGAGACAGTTTTTCAAAATCTTGTCAGACACACACTGTACTTCCCTTCTCTTGAGAAAAGATGCAGCTAGCTGTCCTTTAGGCCCATGTCCTCAAAACTCATGATTGTGACACTATAAATTACGTTCAAAAACTTGAGGGAAAGAAAAGATAATGCAGCAAGGTTAGACATGAAAAGTGTAACCAAAGAGGACTCTCCATAAAGATAAACAGAAACAAGAAGAATGAACTCAATCTGTGATGTAAAAACATTATTTGACTTATGGGCTATATTCTTGATTAATTGTCCCCCCGTTGAGTTTTATCATAACTTACGTAATAAGAGATTTTGTGTACCTCTTAAAAAATAAACAAGTAAAAATATGCCAAAAGTCAGTTAAATTTTTCCAACTCACTGAAAGATTTGGAAAAACAACATGCAAATCCAAACTCACCCCTTAAGGGTGTATTTTTTTTCCCATTTCATGACTTGGTTATCACTGCCTGGAACGGGACAGAGCAAAGGAAGCCAAGACTTCATCACCATAAGGGGATGTGCTCAGGTTACAGCCTTGTCACTGCTTTGCTCTACAGAAATAAGCAAAGGAGGGCTGATGGGGCACTGAGGTGGGGCTACGGCACATGCTCCACCTCTAAAGTTCCACTTTCGGGGAAGTTCAGAAAGGAGCAAGACCCAAGGATAAATAACCAGAAGTGTCCATAGTAACTTTCAAAACATTTTTGAGTGTTCACAAATTATTTCAATGGGAATGAAGGGAAAAAGAAAAACAACACAGGAAGCTGTGGGAATTTCCAAAAAGAAAGTACTAGTCTTTTCTAAAGAAAGGTATATTTGAGTTATTTGTAAGAAAATGGAAGCACCTTGAGACCATAACATTAAATAAAATAAATCAGACACATGCAGTTACATATTGTGTGGTTTCTCTTACATGAGAAGCTCAAAGTAAAAATAAAGCATAAAATAAAAGATAGATGTAGGAGACAGATCTTTTGCAAAAGATAAGTGGATCAAGAAATAGAGAGGCTATGGGCCGGCGGTATAGCTCAGCGGACTAAGCGCTTGCTTAGGTAAGCGCAGGAACTAGTGTTCGATCCTTGGTTCCCCAAGCCGCGCCGGCCCCGCCTTCGGGTGCGCTGAGCCGGCGATGCAATCCGGGCGCGCCTGTAATCCCAGCACATGGGAGGCAAAAAGCAGGAAGATCACTATGAATGTGGGTTGCATGCATAGTGAGACCCTGCACCAAAAAAAAAAAAAAAGAAAGAAAAAGAAATAGAGAGGCTAGCAGAGGGACTTGCTGGTCTGACCCCATGAGAGGTTCGCTAATCGCAGCTCTCGATGCTGATCGCCTGCTGCCGGCACAGCAACTCCATGGAGCGGCTTGCTAAGGCGGCGTTGAACACGCTGCAGCCACCAGAATTCAGGAATGAAAGTTCCTTGGCATTGACCTTAGAAACGCTTGTGTTTTTCACAGCACTCATGATAACTGTACCCATCGGTTTATATTTTGCAACCAAATCTTACATCTTTGAAGGTGCCCTTAGGATGTCCAATAGGGACAGCTACTTTTATGCCGCTATCATCGCAGTGGTTGCTGTTCGTGTGGTGCTGGCCCTTTTTGTGTATGTGGCTTGGAATGAAGGCTCACGACAGTGGCGAGAAGGAAAACAAGATTAATGTGACCTCATCTTTTTTTTTTTTTTTTTTTTTGTCTTTTTGAGACAGGGTCTCACTATGCAGTTCAGGCTGGCCTTAAGCTCACTTTGTAGCTCAGGCTGGTCTCGAACTCACAACAATCCTCCTGCCTCAGCCTCCCAAGTGCTGGGATTACAGGCATGCGATATGGTAAATACTTCTATGGGTATTGATAATGAATACATTTTATTTTAATAAACATGAAAAAATATGATAAGTCTGAAGGCATAGTATTTGACCAGTGTAAATCTTGACCACTTCGTATGGTGGTTTTTATAATTGGTTTTAACTTTGAGTCTTTCCTTTGTACATGGAAATTTGGAAAAGTGAAATCAGGTACAAATGAGTATATTAAGTGAGTTACACGTTACCTACATGCTATTCTGGGAAAATTTGAATGGTTAACTGAAATGTTTTATAGCAGTTTTTCTTTAGGTTGTTTTTTACTTTTGCTCCTCTGGATATATTAGGATACACTTAATGAAGCAAATCGGAGCTTCATTTAAAGCTGGAACACCTTCCCTGTCAGGAAGATTAGCAGGTCTGGGATTCTGATCTCCTATGAAGAACTGCTCACATTGCAGGCACTGGAGTTAATATCATTGATGACTTGCACGGAAAGTGTATGCACTCTCATTATATTAGTTAAAGGAGAAACTAGGGTAAATCACAAGACTGGCTCACTGTGGATCAAGAGAACAAAGAGGAGCTAATGGCCACTTTGGTGAGTTTCAGATATCCTGGCTCCCTCATTCAACATTGAAGCTAGGTTTCAATTCCCAGGGTTCTTTAAATTCCCCGTAACAGTTGTTTTTCCTACTTCTCTTTAAGTTACAGTTTACATGATAGGAATTTGCAATAAAAGTGTTCAGGGGTTTTTATTTTTGCATCTATTAAGAGTATAAACAATCCTGAAGTAGATCATGTTTATCATTTAAGAAATATTCTTGAGATTTCTGGTCTACTGGTATTTCTAATTGGAGATATTAGAAAGCTAAATTATATCAGATAGATAGATAATAAATAAGTAGATAACCTTGAGGTCATTTTTCATTATTTCTGGGAAAAAACCTCCCCACCTTGTCATTTTGCTTTAGCACCTTTAGTCTGTGTTCTTTATAGCCACTGGGTATTTTTGTGTGCATTCTGAAAACACTGTCTCCCAAATATTTTTTGTCTCCCATATATTTATAACTTATGCTCTCTGTAAAAAGACTGGAAAAATGTATATTAAAGCAGAAACTGTTTTGCCTTTGTCCATGTACACTAAAATTTTGGTGTCAGTTAAAATCCTGCCATCGTTACCTGACAGCTATTTGCCTTTTTATTTCAGAGCAGTGATTATTGGTATTTTCTTTAAAAACACACAATTTTGTTCTTTTAAAATTCAAATTTTCAGTATTTTCTCATAAAGAAATAATGTTTGAGGAAAGAAATATGTGTGACCCAATTCAACCATTCTATGATGTAATCATAGAAATATCACATGGCACCTATGAATATGGGAAATTTTGGTGTTTTTATATTAAAATTTAAGTGTTAAATTTAAATTTCCTGTTATTGATAGTCTTAATATAGCACCACTTAAGTATTTACCACTACTGACTTATTTGTCCATTGTTACTATTTTTTATGGTGTGGAGTTGGCCTGAAGATTAGAGAGATCATTAGGCATAAAAGTCAAATATGTGCTTCTGTTTTTAATTGTTGAGTAAAATAAGAGATCTATATGATGATTATATGACTATTTGTAATTCTTACAGTTAAATGCTGTCTACAGCTTAAATGACTTTAGGCATGTTTTCTAAATGTAAAGGTGTTTTAGGTAAAAGTTACAATTTTAATACGGTGGCATTTGAATCTAGGTTAATACATGGTAAATTTCTAGACAGTTCCTTTATTAAATGACCTGTGGTATTTAAATTATCCCATGCAATTCTGTTTTGTATCATACCAAGGTTTTCTTTGTACTTTTGGTATCTAAATGGCATTTGTAAACTATAATAATATCCAAGGTTGGATTATTGTTTTCAGACATTTGCTTAGTAGATAATGCTTCAGGCATTTTTCTGCAAGTGTTTAACCAACAATATGTGCAGACAGGTAATTTTTTTCCTTGGAAAAACTACAAGTTGTTTAAAGTGAAAATCAAATGGTAGGGTTGGTACTTAGGGTGGTTACAAAGTAGGCTTTTCAAGGCAGTTTGCTTTTCCTGTGGTTTCAAGTGTTAACTCACCAGTTTGCTTCTGTTGATTATGTTAGCATATGGTATTTGATGAATAGTTTTATTTTTTTAGATATCTCACTGATTTCTCCTTGCACAGTGTATATACTCTAAGGTGTATAGACAGGACAGCTGCAGGTGAGTGCTTATGCATGTTTTCAGATACAAATATGTTCACTGTTGTTTGAAAACCGTTCTGTGATAGTGACCTCAGTTAGGAAATGTGACCTAGAGTGGCAGTCCCGGTTGACTGTTATAGCACCTTTGTCACCTTCTCATTTGTCCTCTGCACTGAAATACTTTTTTCTTACTGTACTGAAAATTTAGAGGTCTGTACAGTGCCTCTGATACCTTTAGCTCTTTGAATGGACACTATGTTATGTGCAGCAGTAGAATTTGGTTTTGAACTGTTAGTGAAGAATTTTAAACCCGCTAGTAAAAAGAAGTGCTCCACAAGAAGCTAACAAAAGTACATTAGAATAATTAGAATATTTTCATCATAGTAATCACATTGGCTTTGTCAAAAGAAGCAACTGCTTGGCCTGCTTCATGTTCACTTTCCATTTTGTTTCAGTTTTATATGCAAAGTAAAAGGAGGCTAGTAACAAGGTGCACCTGGGAGAAAGACTGAAGCTGGAAAGTACCTGCAACAAAAGATTTAAATCTGCTCTGAAATGTATCTAGGGTGTAGTTCTTCTCTTCAGACAAGTTCATGTTTATTGTTTAGTTCCCAAGTGAAGCTGTATACTCCTGTCAAGCCCATTTGATAAATGGTTTAAGAGAAAATTTGTCTCGTGTTTTAGGCCAACGGCAGGTTTCTTTGCTCTCAGTTGTTCTGTGTTACCCACTAGTGTGGTACAACTGTTAATTGAGATTCTACTTTCCTGTTTAAGATCATTTTTACAAGAGCTAGACTGGAGTGCATGTTAGTAACTTGATGGGACTTCTTTTTTCTTGTACAGGGGAAAAGAGTTTCTTTCAAAATAATTTTCAGGGACTTTGGGAATCTAACCATAAATATTACACGTAATGTAAGAATAGCTTCATCCTTTAGATATTCCATAAAATAGTCCAGAATTCCTTGATGTGGCTCCTGGCTGCACTTTGTGCCTGTGGTTTTTTTTTCCATTTATTTTTATTTTATTAAAATACAAATGTCAATCAGACAGTTTCAAGACACCTTAACCATACAGAGTCGATGAATTAATTCATTGCAAACTGTTTTCATAACGTTTTGGTATTGTACAATAACATTTTGGTATTGTACAATGTGCCTGTGTTATTGCTGTGTGTACTTGAAAAAAATCCCACCTGCGTTGATTTTCGGTGTCCACTAAGTCCCATTGGTTGGTTACACAGACTAGTCTTCCTTTTCCCGTGTTCAGTGAGCTCTCACTGAGCAGGAGTAATAGCAATAGCTAACAACATCTGCACAGCACCTTACAGTTTGCCACGAATGTGCGTACATTCTCCTGTGAGTTTTGCCTGATGTGCCCATCCCGAGATGCCTCGATGTCATGTTAAGAGTCAGTCACCAGTGTTACCAGCTCCGCTGAAGTATCCAGCAATGCCCTGACTGGAGAGAATGTCCATGTGCTAAGTTTTGCTTCCAGCTGTGTGTCGTTTGATTATCACCGCGAGGGGCATGAGTACTTTAGCCACTGGGATCAAATTTACTTTTGTAAGTGATGTTTTTTTTAACCTTTGTCTTGATAGGTTTTGTACTCATACTATTTTAGCCTGTAATTTGTATAAATTGACCATCTATTGTCATTAAAAATGTCCATAATACCACTTAAAAAAAATAGAGAGAAGGTAAAGTTGTAAGGGGAAATGAAAAGAATTACGATGTTATATAGACACACCAACCCCTCATGGTGAATTTATTGCTTCTGTACTGAAAACATGTGCTAGCAGCAATGAAATTTTTAAAATAAAAAAGAATGCTTTTTCAATCAGTCAATGCAAGTTCATCTTGTTCAGTGGACTGAGGTTGATAACCAGGCATTTGACCAGGATGAGGAAGCAGAAACTAGAGATGGCCCTTGTACGCAAAGCAACAACAGCTACCAGCAAGCTAGGCAATGCGAGACAGAGCTCTTTCACATGACTGTAGATGTCTTCACCATCATGACACTATTTTAATGAGCAAGGAGTAAAGAATATTCCAGGTGCCTTTGAGCTATTATTAATTCATTGGGATTTGTTTTCCTGTAACAGCATGGTTAAAAGAACACAAATTAATGAGAGAATTAAGAAGCAGGAATCAGAAAGTAGGTTAAGGATAAAGTCAAGCCAGATGCACTATATTTGTTTCACAGGCAGATACTGATTTTACCAGGAGGTACAGCAAGAGGTGAGATAGCCAAACAGACCACAGAAAGAATATCAAGGTGCAGGCTGGCGTGATGGCACACACCAGTAGTTCCCTCTACTCAGAGGTTGAGGCAGGAAGGTCTCAAGTTCAAGACAAGCCTGTGAAAATTTGTAAGACTGTGACTCAAAATAAAATTTTTAAAAGGGATAGGGATGTATCTCAATGTAGAGTCCTTGCCTAGCTAACATCAACGTAGAAGCCAGTCCATGGTATAAATATTGATAGCATATCAATATTTACAC
Source organism: Ctenomys sociabilis (assembly GCA_004027165.1). NCBI lineage: Eukaryota > Metazoa > Chordata > Mammalia > Rodentia > Ctenomyidae > Ctenomys > Ctenomys sociabilis. The sequence goes on from PVKA01036336.1 coordinate 14,170, forward strand.
AATAACAATAGAAATTAATTTTCTTAAAACATATGAAGCAAGTATCATTTATCTAATTTAATAACTATAATGTTTTATTCTCCTAAGTCTTGTAATTATTTCTTTTCCACCACTCTTCTTTTAGAATATGTAGCTCTCTGATTCATATCTTCTATTTTTATTTATTTTCCATCTCATTGTTTTTGTCTTTATTCTATGTTTATTTTTACTGATTCCAGGGAGTATTGTTTTGAAGGTTGTAATTCACAGAATTACCCAGTATTATATATGCAATACTACCAGTGCCTTATTTACAATTGCTAGAATAAAGTCAGAAATAATAAGGTATAACACTTGAAGTTTTTCTTTTCTTTCACAATATATTTTGAAGAGACTTTGTGAACTAAAGAAGTGTAAAGCATTGTTTGTGTGATGGTAATCACATTAATTAATTATGACCAGCATAACTTATATTCTGTTTTGGTTTCTGAGGAGCACCTCTCCCACACTATGTATACTTACAGGAGCTGTCAGTAATATACTTCCCCATCCCTTTGCCAAATGAGTGAGCAAACAAGTCTGGTTCCATGGTGAACCCTTACCTTATCATGATGACAAGGTTAGTATAGATCCCAGATCTAAGTTTAACCAATCACAACCCTCTCTGGGATTCCCTAACAGTAGCTACCGAAAGGCTCTTTTGTTTGCATCACAAACTCCAATGATATAGCCCTGGCATAGTGAGAGCCCATCCATGCATGTGAAGCCAGTGTACATGCATACACAGTGAGAAGCAGAGCCAAGGTAGAGTGGCAGAGCTGAACCTATGAGCACTGACCCTGTCTCCAGGTCCCATCCATGACCTGCCTGTTACATCAACCAATGAATAAGTTCTTTGCTTAAGCGAGAATTGGGTTCCAGTCATTTACAACTAAAAGAGCCCTGGGGTATATAAATGTCAAACACTATTAACAGGAACACAGCTGAAAGTAATACACCGCCTCCACAGCTTAACGATGAGTGACTAATGTATGCTGCTCACATTTTCCAGAAATTCCTGATGCCTATGCCAGGACTGTCACACGTGCTACTTTTCATGGAAGAATTTTCAGGTCACTGATATCTTAATTTTCTGCTGTTCTAAGAAAGGTTCAAGATTATGGATTTGGGACATAAGATTATGTCCCAAGATTTTACACATCTTCTTAACTCCAGGAGGCTATCAACATTGGACATAACAGGAGTAAATCACAGAAACTATACTATACCACAGCCAGAGGCAAAAATCTTACAGTCATAGCATGTGAAGTACCTTTTTCTATGTCTTTAACCAAATCTGAGGAGCATCTTTGAGTTGAGGTTCAATCTAAAAGTTGCTCTCATCTCCAAAGATAAAGAGTATATTGAAAACAATGTGCCTTTACTATTGTATTTCCATTATCAAGTGTATTAATCAATGATGAAAATATTTATTGATGATTTAGTATGTGCCAGGCAGAGTATCCTGTACTACAGACAGCAGCTGAGAGGATGCACTGGTGAGCAGATGATAAATCCTTTAGTTAATAATCAATTTGGAGGCAGTTATAAATGTTATAAAGAATAAATAAGGTTGTAAGAGAATAGGGAGCTAAGGAATGCCTTAAGTCAGAGGCATTCAAGAAGATATCTGAAGTGCTTGAAGAATATATGAGAAAGGAAAGAATATTAAAAACTATGAACTCTCAAGGAAAGAAAGAGCCCAACATGTTTAAGGAATATAAGAAAGCCCAGGCTAGAGAAGCTAAACTGATTAGGGCCTTGCAGGGTTTTTTAAGAAGCCTGGGTTTTAATCCATACCTGATGCTAAGCAGTCAGAGGCTGTTGAGTGGAAGAGGAGCATGATCTGATCTCTGTTTTAGCAGGTTGTCTGTGGGCTGGAGAAAGACAGTCCTCAGAAATAGGGAATTGTTAAAAGCTAGCGAAGATGTCATTGCTGTAAACTGATGAGATCATGTGCAGAGTTCAGTTAAGAAAAGGATGAGAAGTAATGACTTATGGATGCAGTTATAAGACAGTCTTGAAAGACCTTTTAAGATTTGATGGAGACAGGAGAGAAAAAGAAGAATCCAGAATCATTCTGTTTTGAGTCTGGGCAATCCTAAATGATGGGGGATTTACTGAGGTGAAGAAGACCAGCAAGACAATGTGCTTCACAGTGTAAAACCAGACAGGATCTCTAGTCTACATTTCTGAATGAGCCCTGGTGAGGCAGCTAGATCCTGGGCTTCCCTGTGCCCAGCATGACCAAGGGACAGAGGAACACTAGTTTTTGTCATCTGGGCAGAAAGGCCTAAGACAACCCATAGAGTAGTCCATGTTCAAATGTAGATTTGGGCCAGATACATATTTTCCCTATACCCAAAAACAATACTGCCATGGGATAGAAGATTAAAAAGATTACACACTGGTTATACAACACGGGGCCATAATAATAAGTTGAGCTATAAATGGCTATGGTTGACAACTTCTTCAGATAACTCACTATTGTTGTGGAATACTGGACTGTGATGGATTGTGTCGCCGAATTCAGGCACCTAAATTGGTTGAATGGCAATGGAGTGCCCATCTTTGACAGGTCTAGATAATGGAAGGAGTATAGAAAGGAAGAGTCATGATGTATGTGTATGGACAGTACAGTTGGGATAGATAATGCCGTGCTTCTACATAATTGTATGAGAGGCAAGATTTGCACTAAGGGTGGTTGGACAGGATATTATGTCGGATTCTAGTACTATGAACAACCACTAGGAAAATAACAAGGTGGAAAGTATTAATTATTGAATCTTTGATATAATTCAGGTATAAAAAATAAGATACATAAACAGCTACATTCTCTTAATTTCCTTATAAGAGTCATCTGCTATAACAATGTCTGTAAGTATAATATCATGTATGCACCTTCTATGATACCAAAACATTATGAAAATAGTTTGCAATGTATTAATTTATCGAATCCATCCTGTTAAGGTGTCTTAAAACTGTCTCATTGATATTTGTCCTTCAATAAAATTTTTAAAAACTGAAAAAAAAAAATAAAGATTACACACTGGTGACATTAGTAAAGAAAACTGATCAGCTGTCTCACAGCAGAAGCCAGAACAAGTCCAGGGTAGTGACTCAGATATGACATTTCATCTGCCTCCTGTAGTTACTGTTCATTCCTAGAAATCATATTATGTCCCAGTTCCCCATCCAACCTATTAGAGAGCTTTCACAAAATTCTCAGATCAATTAAGATTAACTTCATGACACAGCTGGATGGTTGTGTTATGATTCAGTTACAGAAAAAATAAAGAGCTACATTACACCCCTAAGTTTACAGATTGGATTTGTACCTTCTATATAAGATAGAAACTCTTCCAGGGGTAATAAGCCTGGTTTGGAAATCTGGACCAAGGAGAGAAATTATTGACCACTAGAGAATTAAAAGAGACATATTCCTTCATTGTACTTGACCAGTGTCCCATTAATTTCTATGCAAAACCCAGCACAGCTGGCCAGTGAGTGAGAGCTCCAGGCCCTCTACGCCGCCGGAGAGACCTTCTCCAGCAATCCCCTTTCCCAGCTATCTCTGATTCCATGTTGGGGCCCCAGACCCAGCACAGCTCTGCAGGTGAGTGAGGGCTCCAGGGCCCCCGTGCCAGAGGGACATTTCCCAGAGATCCCCTTTCCCAGCGATCCCCGGTTCCACCCCGGGGCCCCAGACCCAAAGCAGCTCAGCCACGGACCCACCAAAACCCAGGCCCACCTACCTAGAGAGCAACCTGCCTGAGACACAAGGGCCGACTCAGGCCACTTTCGGGATCCCCAAACCAAAGCCAGCCAAGGTAGCGAGAATTTTCACTACTCTCTCTGCATCCCAGTTCGTGCTCGCCTGACCAGGAAACCAACAGAGGGGAACCACAGTAGATGCAGCAAAAAGGAACTGAACAAAACAGTTAGATCCAGGCCAGGCATAACTGGATAATCTCAAACTTAATAGACTGGCACACAAATCTCATTACACGCTAAGATTGGTTATAGCTACACCAAAGCTCTACACCAAAGGTCAGAGGTCAGCGCTACACAAAATGACAAAGACAAGAAGAAAAATGCTATCTCAGGCCTCGAGTCCACCAGTAAGTGCAGAGGACACTAGCTCAGCTGAAATGAATGAATTGACAGATACGGAAGCAAAGGAACAACAGCAGAAAGCTATAAAGGAACTCAGATGAGAAGTAATTCCTGAAATAAAAAAAAAAATATGAATACATAGCATCTGAAATTAAGAATGAAATCCAGAAACATCGGTGGGGGAGGGGAGCCAATGCTTACCCAGACAAGTGCAGAGAGCACTACTGCAGCTGAAATGTATGAATTAACAGCACCTGAAGCAAAGAAACAACAGCAGAAAGGTCATGAGGAACTCAAAACAGAAATAGTTTCTGAAATCAAAAAAGAATCTTTGAAGAAAAAGAATTCTTTGAAATCATAGCATCTGAAATACAAAAACAAGTCAGGAAATATATAGAGGAAACCCAACCTGGAAGAAACACTGAAGAAAAAGAATTAATAACTACCTCTAAAGAAGACATGGATTAAAAAAAAATAGAGGAGATCAGAAATATGACAGATTCCTTGAATGGGCAATACAGAAAAGAAATAGAATGCATGAAACAGAGTCAAAGAGATATAGAAGAGCTAGAAATAGCAATCACGAGTCTACAAAACCATTTGAGTGAAAGCGAAGAGTTTCAGATCTTGAAGACGCTGGTGCAGCTAGTGAAAAGGTGAGAAATGATCTCTTAAAAACAACGAGAATGTGGGAAAAAGTAATCCATCATCTGCAAGACGATGCCAGGATGAACAATGTGAGATTAATTGGCATCAGTGAGAATGAAGGAATCAATACAAATGACATAAAAAATTTTCTATGCCAATTAAGAGTCAATGGCCAGTCTCTAGGATGAATGTATTGCCATAAGGCTTTACCATAGAATATATGTGCACAAAAATGTTTAAAAAAGTGAACTACCTAACAAAAAATATAATCATAATTTTAAATATATATCTGGTTGTTTCTCATGAACAATTCACTTGTTTGTGAGATCACAGACTTTTAAATCCTTCTGATGCTGCTCTGCGTGTGTATGTGAACTAGGCATATGCGTTGTAATCAACAGTGGCTGTCACAGTACTGGTATACAGGCACGGGATTCAGGGGATACTGAATAGCATTCCAGCCAGGCTGGCACCTGTCTTTAGGGACACTGCAGAACGACAAAAGCTATCTGTTTATATAAGTATATGCTATGTGTCACATTGTTCTTATATACTCCAACATCTCATAGCATTTGTTTTTAAACTCTAAGTTAGAATTTCATATTAATAGGGAAAACTAGATGTATACACTGATTATGTTCTGGGTGGAAATACTCTCATCTTGGGTATCCAATGTCATAGGATTGTTGCTTTGTAATTTTTCACGTAAAATATGTTAGAATTAGTTTTCATAAAGAAATGCTTAAGATCCTTAAGAGACCCTCATATATTGTATGACTTGTGAAAGAATAACTTGAATACATAGAGTGAGTAAATTAGAAGGCATTGTTTCTATTTGGTGTTTTGTGCATTATTTTATGTTGCAAATGATATGGAGCTTGATGACATTGTGAGTTTGTCATTGTTTTGCTGTTTCATTTATTATGCATGTATAATAACATACAGTGGCTTTAAAGTGGTAAAAAAAATTTGGGAAACAGTTAACTTTCTAAACTGGTGCTTTACCATGAACATTATTTAAATGAGAAATTAAAATTTTGGTCTCTATATAATATCATTAAAAATTATCTGTGGACAAATATAAAAATGTCAATTTTTTCAAAGTCTCTCCATCATGAAAATAAGCAAAAAGTGCATTTTCTTTATTCTAGAATATGGTGCAATTCTGGTGTCACTTCTGTTCTACACAAATTTCTGATTCATTCAGAAAATGACCTTTAGGAAATCTAATGTCAACAGTATAATTTTAGGAACAAATATCACCTGGTGACTTAAACAGCAGTTTTCATAAGAATGCATTTTAAAACTCAACCATGATAAGTGTCACCAATAATTTATGTTTTTTGCCTACCTTCTTTTATTTGTAGTTGAAATAATATTCTACTTTACTCTTCAGGAGTTGTCTTCTTTCAATTATAATGATTTAGTAAAATACTAAATAACATCCCACAGCTTATTTCCCTTTCTGCCCCACTGAGAGACAAGTAACTGGATCTTCTGTGTCCTAAATTATTTGTTCAATTAGGGCCCAAAAGTTAAATTTCTTCAGGTTCCCTGGGCCACCCCATATGCTTCCCATAAGTTTCCTTTTCTTGTGCTTTTTAGTGTAACTCCAATGGACACACTAGGCAATATTTGAAATCACCTTGGATATCACCCTGGCTGTTTATGAGTATTAATATATATACATATACATGCCACAGTGTTATGAGCTATGTGGGCCATACACATTTGGATGGAATAACCCTCCCAGGTTTAAAGGGCTATCAGTTGCCAGACAAAGGTGTTGAAAGATATGAACCAACTTGTCATTTTTCTGGAGCATACATTTTCCCTACTTGATTTCTGACATGTTAAAACAACTTTTATATTAGAAAACTCTTTTCTCATTTTTCTTATATATGGTGTGACACAGGCTCAGGTGACATTTTCTTAGGCCATTACGAGTATGATATTTTACTCAGTCAAGAGACACTGTAGCCCCGCCCAGCCCCTGAGACTGGCCAGAGAAAGCACGGCCGACTCCGCCATCTTGCTCCATCCCGCCTATCACGGCCCAGCCCCTGGGACCAGCCAGAGACAGCGCGGCCAACTCCGCCATCCTGCTCCATCCCGTCCGTGCCTGCCCAGCCCCAGAGACCAACCTGAGACAGTGGCTGACTCCAGCGGCCTCCTGGATCCCGCGCCAAGCTCTCCCAGCGAGAGCGAATTTACAGGACTCACCAGGCTTCCCAGATCAGTGAGAGGGTGGTGAGTTTGAGGGAGAGCCTTTGGATTCTTCCCACATGCGCTACGCGGATCCCTGTCCCCAACCCCTCCAAGCCAGTGACTGGCCTGAAACCTCAGGTCCCACTCACCAACACCTTCCCGGAACCCCAGACCTAAAGCCCACTGATTGAGTGGGAATTTCCCCGACTCTCTGGGCATCAAAGGTCAGTGAGTGTAGAACCTCAGGCCGTCTTGCCTGAGATACATTTCCCAGGGATTAAGCTGCCTATCACCTCACATGGCCCAGTGACAGCTCCAGGCACACTGTGCCAGAGAAACACTTCCAGGTGATTACTGGTCCCACCCCACAGCCCCAGACCCAGTGCAGGTCGGCCTGGAGTGAGAACTCCTAGCCTGCCACACTGGAGGGACATTTCTCAGCAATCCACGGTCCCACGCTATGGACTGAAATCCAGCACAGCCTGGCCTATAAGTGAGGGCTCCAGGCCCACTGCACCAGAGGAACCTTTCGTAGCCTTCTTGATTTACGGCCTGTAGACCCGGACCCAGCACAAGCTGGCCGGCTCAGTACAGCCAACTCAGTAAATAAGATCATCCACTATCCTTTTGTGAGCCCAGAAAACCCACCAAAGCCCAGGCCCACCCACCTGGGGAATGCCCTGCCTGACACAGGAGGGCTGACCCCGGGAACCAACATAGCGG
>PVKA01036337.1:0-21885 GCA_004027165.1 Ctenomys sociabilis
GGGAGGAAGACCGGCCCGAGCCACACTGGCCATCCTCTAGAGGAAGACACAGCACCTGCATGGGAGACCACACTAGAAGTTCTTTTTTTTTTTTTTTTGATGCTTTAAAATTTTATTTTATTTTATTCTATTGAGAGACAAATATCAATGAGACAGTTTCAAAGCTGATTAATAGGACATTTTCAATCATTAATACATTATACTTTGTTGTCTTCTTAGTGGTTATCCATAGTACAAGAAGCAGACAGGATATCCTGTCCAAACAGTATTACTACAAATCTTTCTTCTCATAGAATTAAGTAAAAGTAGTTATATATATATATATATATATATATATATATATATATTTTTTTTTTTTTTTTTTTTTTTTTTTTTTGTCTTTTTTGAGACAGGGTCTCACTGTGCAGTTCAGGCTGGCCTCAAACTCACTTTGTAGCTCAGGCTGGTCCCGAACTCACAACAATCCTCCTGCCTCAGCCTCCCAAGTGCTGGGATTACAGGCATGCACCACCATGCCCAGCTCAATAGCTGTATATCTAGCCTAACTATTCTGTATATATAACACAAAATGGTCCTTCCTTTGTATCCCCTTTTTTTGTTTAGTCCTGTCAGAGATGGGTATTCTATTGGCATTTAAATATTATAGGTGCTTGAATTCAACAAAACACTCCAACACAGTCCAGCAGTCTACAATAGTAGTGGGTTATCTGCAGAAGTTGTTGCCTTGAGCCTTTTACAGCTCAGCATATCAATATGGCTTTACTTTATATACCTCATTTGTATGCTTTTCTGCTGGATGGTTAAGACCAAGATAAAGCGAGACCTATACAACAAGAAATGTAACCTTTGTATCTGATAAGGTCAGTCAAGTCCCCTCAAGATTTATCCTGAGACCCTGTACCGTGCTTTGTAGATCCCTTGTCAGTGTCAGCCTTGTGGATGAGTCACGGCCATTGCTTGACCAGTTTGCTCTCTGTGGAAGCCTGAGAGAAAATTTTCTCTCCGTGTGACTCTCCTTAGCACACTATACATCAAGGGCAGTGATAGGAAGGTGCAAGTGCATTCCAGGCAACAGGTGGTCAACTGAAAGGGCCACTGAGTGCCCGCCCCAACAGGACAAAGGAGGCCTGCACCAAGGGCTGCCAGAGGGGCCTCCGAGAGCAGCTGGGACACCTGCAGCCTTTCAGGTGGGGCGGGAAAGGCAGACAGGCCACACAGAGAATCAGCGGCAACATGGGCCTGGCCCACTCAGCCCCAACGGCCTGGAACAGGACTGCCGTGGGGCCAAGCTTTCTAAATGCTCAAGGAAACAATTCTGAGCCAGAGATGGCCGCCTGGGACACACATCTGGGCCCTAACGCTGCAGCACTGCTCCCCCCACCGCCTCTGTGGCCTGGAGACCCCAGAGCTAAGGCGGATGGGCCCCAGCAGCAGCACCTCTGGGGCAGGCAGACGGGCCTTGGAGGGCGAGAGGTCTGAGAGGGAGGCTCGGGTGGGGAGAAGGCAAGCCCAGCTCCAGCTGCCCCATCCCGGGGGCCACACCCCCACATGGCCTCCTCGGGCATCTTCTCTACTTTGTTGTTCTGTGCCCTCGTTGCTCGGGAGCCCGAGGCCATTTCCTAGGGTCTTGTTGCTCAGTCCGGGTGACCCCGGACCCGCCCCCACGGTGCTGGAGGAGCTGCTCGTTGTTGCTGCTGCTTTTCTGCAGTGCTGCGATGGAACCCAGGCCTCCCTCCCACGTTTGGGCCACGTCGCCAGCCAGAAGTCTGGACTTGGGAGAATGAAACAGTGAGACTCTGACATGAGTGGCAGTGGCTTTATATGAAGAAAGGTAACATTTTAAGATTTTTGCGTGTGCTCATGATGACGTGAAGCCCACAACCCCATCGCAGTGACGCAGCCCTAGAAGTAAAACTTCCAAGTTGTTTGGGCTGTTTCCAGATCAATATTCTCCCCTAAGAGTTTCACTAGAATTCCCAGCTGTGGCTGTCTCCTCAGACCACAACTTCTCCCAGCAGAAGTTTTGAAAACTACCTACGAACTACGACGGCTCAAGCAAGGGTGTCCAATCTGTCCTTGCTGTCAATAAAAGGCAATTATGTGAAAATTTTAATTATAGAACATAATTAGTGGTAGTGCTGGAATGAAGGCAAGACAAATAAATTTTATAGAATAAGCACACAATAACTTATGAGTTATGCACGTCTTGATTTTATTGCCCACCAGGCATTAGCAGCCATCAGCAGAACACCCGGCCCTGCGGGCAGCGTTCAGCCCCAGTGCTTTGATATTTTGCCAGATGTCAATTGTCGAAAATATCGCACAGCTTTGTACTTCTCTCTCATCCTGCTGTTGTGAAGGTATATTTGTCAAGGCACAAGGCTAGAGCATTTTTACTTAACAGTTCGTTAACTTGATTTATAATTTATAAATATTTAGACAGCTGGCGTGTGGGCTTGCGTTCACACTTTTGCCCCAGCCGAGCCCCGCAAATGTCTGGGCTGGGCAGGAGTGGGGGTAGGCAGGGCGACAGAGTGACACAGGCGCAGAGGATCTAGCGTGGCCGGAAGCCGCGCTTCCCACCTAAGGGGTGGGCGTGCGGGGCTTTCCTTATTTTCTTGCCACTGTGGTTATAGCTCGCGCGTTCCCTGGGCCTGACACAGAAGACAGCAAACACCGAAACGCACCAAGAATGCTGGCGAGTAACGGCCTGCTGTCTGCCACGCAGAGGCCGTGGGTCCCGCCGGGAGATGGTCTACAGCAGAGGTGAGCAGGGAGGATCCTTGGCTTCTGCCCTCCTGTCGCGGGCCAGGGCTTGGACACCATCTACTCCCCAGGAATTCAAATCCTGGTGAGATTTTCTATAGCAGAATTTTAATAACATGTTTTTAATACTGATTCTAAACAGTACTTGCCCATTTTAAAAATTTGGAAACTAAAATAGAAAGCAAGTATATATCTCCCTATGCAGAGAAAACTGCTACAGAAACACTGGCATATTTTAGTCTTTGAAAAAATGGGGGTCTCTTTTCAATCTATAATTTCATGTGATTGAGATCAGTCTCCCAAAATTTTTTTTACCTTGTCTTCCTCACTTAATATGCTCGACATTTCCTCTCTGTTATTACAAAGTCATTGTAAGCATCTTTGGCTGCATAATTTACTTAATCATTTCCTCATTAGAGGACATTTAGACGAGATCTAATTTCTCACCACGACAAATTACCGTGTGATGAATAAGCAGAGCTAAGTCTGCAGAGGCTCTCGTGCCTTAGGGTCAAGATCTAGAAATGGCCTAGGAGAGCTTCAAGAGTCTAGACGCCACTATGGAATGCACTCTGCGGGCCCAGCTCCCAGACAGCGCTCGTGGGCGCCCTGGAGCTCAGCGCTACTCACTGCGGGAATCTAAGGCGCCGTGGAGGCAGGGGACCTGGGCTTTCAAATACTGTCTAGATGATCCGCTGCAGAGTGACAGCTTCCCCAAAGCTGCCCTGCCCACTTCACAGAGACCCCGTGACCGTAACACACTGTGGCGCTAAGAAGGGTTGAAAATGACACATGAGATGGGACCACACACTGTGCTAATGTTTTCATGTTTTAAAAAAGTATTGCGATAGAAGGCACATGGCCATGAAGGCCCCTCCAAGCCCTCGCCTGCTCTGAGCACACTCGGCCCATCGCTTACCGCTTTCTGAAGCAGCTTTCTGAGTCCTCTTTCCTGGGTGCCTTTCCATGGCCACCCCGCATGCTCTGAATCACCCCAAAACACTTATGCCGACTTCTGTCAAATGAGAAGCAACCCTGTGCCCTCACCCATCTTGCTCACAGGTCTGGCGCTGTGTTCGCCTCTGGCTTCCTCCTTTCTTCAGTCTTCCCCAAAGTCAAAAACCAGGAAACTGAAATGTTTTTGATTAGTTCAGGATACCAACAGAGGGCCAGGGAGATGGCTCAGTGGAATAAGCACTTCCCTGGCAAGCGCAAGGGCCTGAGTTCAATCCCTGGTTCCAAAAAAAAAAAAAAAAATAGGATCCCAAGGCAGCCACGACAGCATGATGAGGTGAAAATGATGGCATCTGTGCATTCAAAGCGGGTTGTTTTGAAGGGGATTAATGGCAGACCATCTTTTACCATAATAAAGTTTACAATTTTAAATGATCTATGTGTGCTTTGGTTATAACTTATTGGCATGCATCTTGCCCAATGCTTGGGCCCACGGACAGTGCTCAGTAAGTGATGACCAACATTAACACTTTTATTTTATTTTTATTATTAATTTTGTTGAGAAACAAATAGCAAAGAGACAGTTTCAAAACCGATTAGTAGGACAGTTTCAATAATCAATACACTGCATATTGTTGTCTTCATAGTGGTTATTCATAGTACAAGATGCAGACATGACATCCTGTCCAAACACTATTCATACAAATCTTTCTTCTCATTGAATTAAGAGAAAGTAGCTGTATGCCTATCCTAACTATTTCGTATATACAGATACAAAATGGTCCTTCATTTGTATCCCCTTTTTTGTTTGTTTTGTCAGAACTGGGTATTCCATTGCCATTTAAATATTGTAGGTATGTGAACTCAGCAAAATAGTCCAATATAGTCCAGTAGTCCGTAATAGTAGTGGGCCATCTGTAGGACTGATGTTATGTCCAAGTCAATGTCAGAAGTTGTTGACTTGAGCCTTTTACAGCTCAGCATATTAATATGGCTTTACTTTTTATACTCGTTTTTATACTTTTCTGTTGGATGGTTAAGACCAAGATAAAGCGAGACCTACATAACAAGAAACATAACTTTTGTATGTGACAAGGTCAGTCAAGTCCCCTCGGATTTACCCTGAGACCCTGTACTGCACTTTGTAGATCCTTTGTCAGTGTCAGCCATGTGGATGAGTCACAGCCACTGCCTGACCAATTTGCTCTCTGTGGAAGTCTGAGAGAATGTTTTCTCTCCATGTGGCTCTCCCTAGGCACACTACACATCATCGATCAATTTCCTCTGTGGCCCCATAATCTCCTTGATCAGAAAATTTGGGACATAACTGAGTTACAGGATGTTACAGTACAGGTGCTCTTCGTCCTGAGTCCTCACTGACCTTGAAGGGCAAGGGCCACAATGTTGGCTATCCTTGCAGCCCTTCTTTTTCTCTAATTTTTGGTCTGCAAACTTAAGTTGTTAACCCTCCAAAAGAGAAGTTTAATGATATTATTACCCTATAACATAGGCCATTGAGCTTAATCTCACTATCTGTCTGAATATCAAACATCTTAGACATAACATGGAACAGGTATTTTCCATCAAGTATTGATATGTTAAACTTTAAATTGACATTAACACTTTTAAACACATTTCTTTCCTAATTACTTCGGCAGAAGGTCTCAGAGAAGATCTGTTTGGCCAGCCTAGAGTCACGTGTCCTCCTCTGAGCCCATCACTGGACTCTGATCAGACCACGCTGGCCTTGTGCTCGTCTTGGAGCGAGAGTCCACGTAGGGTGGATCCTCCTCACCTGAAGTACAGAGGCTGAGAACTGTGGCTTCAGGGAAGGAAATTTGCTCTGTAAAGAAGTACGTGGCCCAGCCAGCAGACAGTGGATGTCTAGGTTATCTACAACAGTGCTGCTATAGTTTAGATCCAGAATGTTCCCCAAGGCTGTACATGTGCCCGCTCCGAAGGTGACAGGGTGGTGGGGGCTCCAATACGCTCAGGGCGACTTGCTGTGAGGAGGTGGAGCGTGGCCGGAAGCCGGGGCGGGGGAGTCCCCGCCCCTCCTCTGTCTCTGCTTCTGGCTGCACGGAGGGGCACGTTCTCCTCTGCCAGGTGCTTCCCGCCTCCCAGCCACCTGACCATGGACTGAATCTTCTAAACACCGTGAGCCAAAATAAACCTGCTCCTTTAAATTGTAGCTGTCTGATGTTCTGTCCCAGTGACAAAGTGACCAAGACAAATGTCTCCCATTCTGCCTATTGGGAAACGATAGAGTTCCAGATGCCAGGGCGAGGGGCACAGGGCAGACTAAAGCGACAATGGCTGCATCCTAAGCCTGGGCATTGCTGGAGTCCTCAGGCTTCAAAGCCTCTCCAGGCTGCAATTAGAGGCAGATGTGTTGAAGAACAAGTTTGCCACTCTGAGGAGGCGAGGAGCTCCCTGCCCAGGATAATCAGAGCCACCGTCAGGACTCCAAGGACTGGGCTCAGAGGATCCAGGTCCCACACCCCACTCCAGCCCTAGCTCCATCCACAGCCCCCTCCTCTGAGAAGGCTCCCTCGAGCCCAGTCAGAGAGAGGTGGTGCCTCCGTGCCCCTACCCTTAGGCAGGGGTGTCCGCCGGCTGACACAGGGGAGGGGGCTGGGTAGACAGACGAGACTGAGCACTAGTCCAGTCTGAGCAGCAGCTCTGAGTGCTTTAAGGGAAGAACAAGAAGTGGATAGGGGAGGAGGGGAAGCGGCCTCTCTGCGGCCTGGGTGCCTAACTGCTGCAGACCTGAGCAGGACGCACAGTCATGCAGGTGCCAGATCCGAGCCCTGTCTTCTGGTGTCAGCAACTGCTGGCAGACACACTTAAGGTGGACAGGAGCTAAGGCATTGCTGAGGAGCTGCTGGACAGATTCCCACCAGGCTCTTAGCAGGGACAATGGGCCAGTCTGAACGTCTGAGGCATCCAGAAGCCCTGTTGAGACCAGGTCAGAAGAGGACTCGGGTCAGCCTGCGCTCCCAGAGACAGCCCCAGCACCACCTCTGAGACCCTCCGTCACACCAAAGGCCCTGGAGGGGCCCCGCCTCAGGTCCCTGACACCTGAGACAGGACATGGCAGAGTGTTGTAGGACACCCAGGCCTGTGAGACGATAGCTGTGGGCACTCTCAGCAGGACCCAAGGTCCAGGGCTCCCGGTCCTCGGGACTTCTGCGTAGATGAGCAGACTTAATCACTTGAGGACTGCTGAGTGGACACCCCTCTCTGTGAGGACAGGTTCCAGGTGCCAACCGGCCTCTCCTGTCCCCTCTACCCCTCCCTGGCACAGGAGCCTGGGCCCTCTAGAGAGCAGGGCCTGTGACCACAAAGCCCTGAGACAAAGGCCAATTTTGGACCAGGCTGGAACAAGAGGGGCACCCTCGGCCAGCAGTTGATCTGAGCACCTGGGCTCCTTCGCTGCCTTCCTGAGAGGACACCAGCACTGCCCTGCTCCTTCCTCGACCCTGTTTACAACAATACATCAAACTCAGCTCCCTCCATCATGGAGCTGCAAACGGTGAGGGAAGGTGAGGCAGGCAAGGCCACTGCTGCCTTGCCAGTGGGGACACAGAGGCCACAGGCCATGTCCTCTGCCCGGCCTTCTGCAGGAGGGCGGGTGCTGGCCTCCAGTATCCTTCCCTCCTTCCACTCTCTATCAGGCCTCAAGGATCCCATCTGCCCACAGTTCAGGCACACATGCCCAGCTTGCTGACTCTCCCAGGGCCGAGCCCCTCTGGCAACAGGACTTTTGTCCCCTCACAAAGAAAGCCAGAGCTAGCACTGCCTTCAGAATTTCATTTGGCACAGCCATGGGCAGGGGCGGTGACGTGCGCCTGTGGGGCTGGGCCCCGGCCCTCG
The DNA here is from genome assembly GCA_004027165.1 of Ctenomys sociabilis. Classification (NCBI taxonomy): domain Eukaryota; kingdom Metazoa; phylum Chordata; class Mammalia; order Rodentia; family Ctenomyidae; genus Ctenomys; species Ctenomys sociabilis. The sequence goes on from PVKA01036337.1 coordinate 7,597, forward strand.
CAGATTCTGATTCTATACCATACTCATTGCAAGGGCAGAGAGGAGGGCAGGGAAGGTCAGGTGCAGAGGGTAGGGTTCCGGGCTCTGCGTGGGGACAATGACCCGTGGTGGCACGCTCTTCACTTGCTTGGACCACAGATGCAGATGGGGAGCAGAGCCTGGCTGGCCCATGGGGACATAGAGTGAGGGATCACCATCACACAGAGATCAGGGTCAGGTGGCAGGGAGCCCCAGCAGGCCCCAGCAAACTCAGAGACCTGACTCCATTGTGTGTCACAGGGCTTCATTAAATCCACAGCCACTCCAACTCCAAGGGGAAGATTAATTTTATCTTGCATCTCCAGCAGTAGAAACAGATCAAAATGCAGCTTTTCACAGCCAGAGACGGTGACAAAACTGAAGTCTTGGCTGTCTCAGGGCAGCATCTGCCGGTGCCCCACCCCAGGATGGGCCCAGCACCTCCCTTGTGGCCAGGAGCACTCAAGGACATGTGGATGGGGGCCCAAGCTCTGCAACCATCCCCAACTGCAGGCTAGCAATGGCCAAGCATGTGTCACATGATAATGAGACACACCCACATCCCCAGGGGTGACAGCAGGGCCCCCAAGGTCAACCCATGACTGAGAGCCAGGGAAGACCCTTGGGAGGGTGGGGGTGGATGGTTAGACAGTGGGGCCTGGCTCAGGGAGCAATGGGATTCGCAAATGCACAACGTGGAGGGGCCAGGGATGTGCACTCTCGCCGCCTGTTCCTCCAGGCCAGAGGTTCTGGAGCCCTGCTCTGTGCAAGAAGTGGGGGCTCCAGGTGCATGACAAGCTAGGCAGCCCGGGGCATTAGTGCGCAGTGACCACGACCACGGAGGAAGGGCCTGCGAGGGAGATGGCTCAGCACCCCAGGGCGAAAGTGGCCCAGTAGGAACCAGGGACCCTAGGCAAGGAGGATGGGGCACAGATGTCCAGGGCCCCGCCCTGGGTGGGGACAGGGCGGCGGCAGAGGGGGTCTGGGCTTGGCATAAGAGAACTAGCTGACAGCCCATTGAGCCTGCAGGCAGCAGAAGCCTCTAGTACAAGTCAGTTGTCCTCTGGCCCTCTGGGTTTGAGGGTCCCTCTGAGACATTTGCCCCAGCCAGGGGACTGAGCCATGCGAGGTGGCTGCCAGGAGTGGCCCCACAGGGGGCATCGAGGGGCTCAGTCCTCCAGGTCCTGTCAGCTTATGTCTACAACAGCCCCGAGCTGTGGGCAAGCAGCTGCCTTGCTCCTCAGAGGAGAAAGTGAGACAGAAAAGAGGTGCCGGCCGGCCCGGGATAGCTGGGTGCAGGATGGCGCCAGGCCCTGGACCGGCCCACTGGGACCACCTCAGATTCACGTCCCACGGCTGCTGTGGGGCGGCGCAGGGCAGCACAGATTCGCCATCCTCTGCCCTGGAGCACCTGCGGGGCTCTGGGGGCGCCCTTCCCCACATCTCCTAGCTCACAGGTCACCCGCACGCCTTGGCTCCCGACCCCACACCTCATCCTACCTCTTCCTGCCCCAGACCTGCCCCCTCTGCGACCTTCAGGGTTACCTAGGCTCACCCCATAATCAGGGGCCAGGGGGGCAGCACCCCAGAGCTGAGCGGACGCCCTCTTGTGGGGCGTGCCTGGGCCAGCGCCCCAGGGCTCCCAGTGGAGCCAGGAGACCCTTCCCTGAATCCTCAGTCTAAAGTGCACTAAGAAGCGTTGTGGCTCTTCACCCGACCAAGGTCAAAGGCCTCTTCAAAGATGTATCTGGTCTTCATTAATTTAAAATTGTGAACCCTGCAGAAAATGGTACCGACCCTTAAAATCAAGGAGGGTGGGGGGAGGGGAGGAAGAGGAGAGAAAGCATGCAGCCCCGCAGTTCTGGGGGTCAGGGGAGGGGTCGGACTCAGTCTCATGCCTCTGCGTAGTAGGTCAGACCCTTGCCAGCGCTCTGTACCCTGAGCCTCCCCATGAAGGGCGCTGTCCACACCCTCAAGCTGGGGGTGGCCAGGTGGCTCTTGGGCCACTGAAACAGAGTAGCGCTGATATGCCCTGCTGCTCAGGGAGGATGAGGGGCCACCACAGTGCACCGCAGTGGGAAGCCAGCTGCGTGCCAGAACCCCTGAGACCGTCGTTTCCGTCACTCCCAGTGCTGCCCCTACCAGGCTGTGGTGTTGTGGCAGACCCGGCTTTGGTGTCTGCAGCCCCGGAGAGGGCGGGCTTCGGAGAAAGGGTGGGCAGAAATGCTGAGCTCTGATGCAGACTCCCATGCCATCCATCAAAACAGGCTGCATCAATATGACCAGCTTCCGTCCGCTCTGCGATGGACCCCAGACTAGCGGGGTGGGAAGCAGCTCTTTCCCAGTACTGCTTCGTCAGCCTGGGCCTTGGCAGCATCTTGAACATTGAGGAGCCAGGCCACCGAAGAGCACGTCCTGTGGGGAGTGAGCTGCGCTAGCCGCAGGGGCAGCCACGCCTCTGTTCCACGGAGGCTGGTGCTGGGAGCCTGTGCTCCTGGGAGACCTGGTGGGCGCCTCCCCAGGGGCTGCCCACTGCGGCCTTTCACCTCCATCCAAAGCTGAGAGCCCAGGAGAAGCAGCTGCGCTTAGGAAACTCCCAGGGCCCTGAGGAAGCTGCTGCCCCACAGCACACAGCAGGATGGGCGGCTCAGAGGGACTCTGTGCTGAACACAGACCGCATGCCTGATAGTGCCTGACAGTTCACGCACAGATCTCACCCGCTGATTGTGACCTCTGCCCTCTGCGTGTGTCCACTCTGTTGCTCCAGAGCACCCCGGCCGGTACTAGGTAAGGAGCCAAAGAAAGAGCAGCCAGTTACGTCAGAGAGACACCTGCACTCCATGTTCATAGCCGGCAGCCAGGGGCCAGGGCCTACATGTCCACACAGAGGGAGGATATTCATGGGCAAAATATTACTCAGCTACAAAAAGAATGAGATCCTGCCCATTTGCAACAGCTTGGCTAAGCCCACAGGACGTGTGCTGAGCAGAAATGTGAGCGCCACATGTAGAAGGAGCTGGGGAGAGGACAGAGGCAGGGGGTGGACAGCTCAAAAATGCCCCTGGGCTGGGTAGCAGGAGCACACGCTAGCGTTCTGCAGCATGTGGGGTGGCTGCAGCCAATGACAATTTGCTCATATTTCAAAACAGCTACAAGAGAAAATGTCAAAGGTCCCAGTCCAGAGAAACAAGAAGCGACTGAGGGGACCGAGCCACCAATCGCCCTGTGCAATGGCTACACACAGTGCAGGCATCCAAGTGCCGCTCCCGCACCCCACAGACGTGCCAGGTGCCGGGTGTCAGCTCGGGATAAAATGACGGCATCTCAAAGTCTAAAGGGCTCTACAAGTCAGATTTCTGTAAGCTGCCACACCGCCACTCTGTCTGCTTGGCCCAGACTGCTGCGTGTCCCCGCCATGCACACTGCTAAGGGACAGACTGAGAAATTCGCCTCTGAGCCCTGCACCTGCTGCTCACCCAGCCTGGCCCTGCTCCGCCCCCTCAAGGCCTCAGCGTGGATCCCTGACTCGTGGGTCCTGGGGACTCAGAAGGAGCAGTGCAACTGGCAGGTGACAAGGGCACAGAGAAGACCCACAAGGGTGCTTGTCTCCCTGGGGTCTCAATCCTGGGTTGGCGTCCTCACTCATAAATGCCCTGCAGGGTCTGAGCCCCACAGCCTCAGCCAGAGAGCACAGCGCCATCCATTGCCCCAGGTGTTGTGAGGCCAGCCTTGGGCAGGCCGACCGGCTCCCTCCCTAACAGACTGGTTTAATTAAAAGCAAGACAAATGCTCGGCTCCTGTTGGAGACAATCATTAGACAATCAAAACGCTCCGGTACAAGGAAGTAATTGCATTTCACAGGGCCTTTTCTGACATCAAGGCAGAACCAATCAATAATTAAATTAGAAGTGCAATGGTCTGCTGCAGCCAAAGCTCCCTGACTGAGTAGACTCTGAGCGAGCCCACTGTGTGCCAGGCCTGGAGAGGAGGAAGGCTCAGTCCTGGCCACAAAATGCCCTGGGCCACCTCACAGCCACCATGATGAAATGCAGTGTGTCTCATCCAGAATTGGAAGGGCTTTGGGCACAACTGATTGAGATAAGACAAACAGGAATGTAGCTGTTAGCTGCTAGTGTGTAACAAAGAGCCCCACACTCCGTTGGCTGGGAGCATTGAGCACTGACTTACAGGACACTTGCAACTAGGCTCATTACAGTGGCCATAGTCACCGTCTGGCCTCGGCTAGGCTCGTTCTGCATTGCTGTCATTTTGCGTCAAGGCAGGCTAGTCTTGGGCACTGGCATAGGCGCCAGAGGGCCAGCACAAGCAGCCAGGCACGTCCAGCCTTCACGTGGACTTGGAACACCCCACCCATACTCATCTCCCCTGTTTGGGCTGAGTCACTGTGCTGAGGCGTGGCAGGGCACGGCACTTAGTCCGTGCAGAGACATGACGAATGGCCATGCCTCCGCGGGGAGCTCCCAAGTTTAGGGGACCTGCTCTGGTTGGCCACTTTGTGCATATCGTCCCCAGGAATCCAACACTCAGGCTTCAAAATCTGTATTGCCATCCCCACTTTGAGATCGGGAAATGGAGCCTCTTGTAAGCCGCGAGATCTTGAGGCCACACAACGGGACGCCACCACCCACCCAGCTCCCACCAGCCAGGGCACAGCACAGCTGGGCGGCTCTCATGCCTCCCTGGAGTGGGCAGAGGGCTGCCAGGCTATCTCACCTGGCTGCGCCTTCTTCCCATGCAGACAAGGACGGGCCCAGAGTTCCAGGGTCCAGGGCTGATGGGTGGCTGAGCACAGCAGGTGTCAGTGACACTGACAGAACTGATGCCATGGCCAAGATAGCACAGCCGCAAACTGCAGAAGCTCTCACTGCTTCACAGCAGCTCGTGTCACACAGGCTGGGGCCCCGGGCTGAAGGGACCTCAAGGGTGGCCACTCCAAGTGGCCTCCAGGTCTCTCTGCCTGTTGATAGACCCAACGATGGTCCCCTGAGATGTTCACATCTCGATCCTTCAAATTCGGAATGTGTTGTTATGTGGCCAAACGCACTCAGCCTGCGTGCAACAGGAGTGCTCCAGGGCCACCCCAGGGGGCCGCCTAGGTGAGGCAGAAGGTCAGTGGAGGAAACACCCTGCTGCTCACTTCAAAAGTGGGGTGGCTGTGGGCTCAGGGGTGCATATGGCTCTGGAAACCCCAGAAGGGCGAGGAAACAGCACCCCTGAGCCAGCCCAGCACGCAGGCCTGCGCCCTCGTGAGGCTACTGCAGTCTTGGTCTCTGGGCCGGGGCTCATGCAGAGCACTGCTCTGAGCTTGCCAAGCTTCTGCAGCAGCCACAGGAAACACATACAGTGAAATGCGGCATGAGGCATGCGCTATGATCACAGCCCGGTGCATGCCTGCTCACGAGCACACACGCGAGCACACAGTGAGCCCTTCTAACTGCGAGGACAGGCCATCACAGGGTAAGTAACTCATAATTAACAGAATCATTTCCAGTTTTGAAGGCTGAAAACCTAAGAACAAACAGAAATAGCCTCGGTGTCTGCTGAGGGCCCAGTATCTGGGCAGGGCCTGCCCCCTTCCCCGTGTATCCTCGCCCAGGGGAGGGGAAACACACTCACTGGGGCCTTTCCCTAAAGGACCCTCACCCCACGTGGGAGACCCCACCATCCTGAGCTACTCACCTTCAACCCCATTCAACAGACAAATCTGGGGCACACAAACATCCAGTGTGTGGTGAACACACACACACACATGCACACATGCATACATGCCTGAACACAGATACACATGTACACATGTGCATGCACATACACACCTGAACATGCATTCCACAGACATACACATGTGCACAAGGGTGCACACACATGCACAACAGGCAGAGCACATACACATGCACTCGTGTACATGCCTAGCATACATGTCTCAGCTACTTTTCTCTCATTGCAGGGACAAAATATCCAACACCCAGAATCAAGAAAGGAGAGGTTTGTTTAGCTCACAGTTAGTGGAAACTTCAGTCCATTCTCAGCTGGCTCCAAGGCAGAGCGGCACCCGGCAGAGGGCGGCAGCTCCTAGCAGCAGAAAACAGCAAAGAGCAGAGGAGGGAGCAGTGGCCAAGCAGCCAGCCAGCTTCTCTCCCCTCCTTACACCTGCATGCAGTTATCTGCCCCACGCTGGCATAGCACCCACACCCATAATCCCGGCACTAGATGATGAATTAATCATAAACTCTAGAAGCTGCCCCGGGACTGCAGGAGGCTTTGGGGGACACCTAGACACAGCCATAACAGCCATAACAGTACATGTACATGTACGCATACACAAATACATGTGCACACAAACATACACACATGTGCATGCATACAGATACACACAATGCACACACAAATAAGCCTAGATAAACAATGTGCTCATGTGTCACATGCACAAGGATACAGGTGTGCACACAGATTCATGCATGTGCACACATGTGTGCATACAGACATATATGCTCCACTACAAGCATATGCACACACATACACAGAACTGGAACAAAGACGCCACTAAAACACCACCGTGCAGATTTATCCCTAGGAGCTCTATTCAGTTCATTAAGAAATAGGCAGTCAGCCTTGCACTGCCCACTGGACTGATACAGAGCCAGAAATGCAGGGCCACCTGCATCTGGAGAGCACTGCTGCACTGGGCCACTTGGCAGGGCCGCCCTTCTGGCCCACTCCGAGGACCTTGCTCAGCACTGGCTGACCGCCCCACCCCCACTCAATCTCCCCTTGGTCTGTGTCTGGGACCTGGTGCTCTTTCCTCCAGGGAAGCACCTTTGACCCCTCTTCTATGAGGAAGCTGTGGCTCACCTGAGCAGAGCTCTCCCAGCAGGTGCCGACGGATGCCCCCACACACCACGAACTTTCCATGGGCAAGCTGCCCACGAGGAGCAGGTCAAAACACCAGCTTCCCTTGGGTCTGTTCAGAAAAGATTCCCAAGGCTGAAGTGGAGTTCTGGATGCCCTAGGAATGGGTGGAACTACTCTGCTGAAGATAAGGGGAAGAATTTCCAAGATGCACTGGAAGGAAGGAAGGAAGGAAGGAAGGAAGGAAGGAAGGAAGGAAGGAAGGAAGGAAGGAAGGAAGGAAGGAAGGAAGGAAGGAAGGAAGGAACCAGCCTCAGGGAGCAGATGGCCTCCTCTGTAGCTCTCCTGTCTGATCCCCATGCACACCAAATCTCATAAAAGCACTTGAGTGTAAGGAAGCTTCTGGAAACTGTGGAAGGGCTTCTGCTTTGGGCCCAAGCTAGCTCTGGTGGAATCTAGACACAAGGTGCGGCAGCTGGGAGCACAGAGTCAGGACTGCTCAGAGCCCAGACGGCAGGCTCAGCCCAATGGGGCCCACACCTGAGGCTCAGGAGCCCTGCAGGCATGGGGAGTCTGCTGTCCTGCGATGCACCCAGGCCTGGCAGGGCTCCAGGGCTAGTGGGGGCTGGGAGATGCACACACACACACACACACACACACACACACCAAGACAAATGTATGAATGACACAAGGGCATAGGAACCCAGGAGAGGAGACAGATGGCCTCTGAGGGGCACAGAGGCTAGCAGGCACATTTAACTTACACCTTCTGGAGACAGTGGTCAGGAGCTCAGGGAACAGAATGAAGATCCTGGGACCCCAGCCCAGCCCTGCAAATCAGAATTTCAGCAGTGGGGTTGATCCATACCTTCCCCAGGAAGTGCTGCAGGTGATGCTGCAGCTCAGTGGGCTGGGATCCCAGGGGGCTGGGAGGACAGCGCCATCACTGTCACCCTCTGCCTCCTGCCCACACCCTGGGACTGTGCATCACCACCTGAGCTTGGCTGCAAGCACTGTGTTCATCAGGCCCCTTGCGGTGCAGGCCTGGCACAGTCTGGTGGGGCAATGGGGGGGCTTCAAATATCACATGCGCCTCCAGGCCCAGCCCCTGCATAGTGCCCGTGTACATACGTGCATGCACACACGCACACCAGCCCTAGGCTGCTTGTCTTGTCATGTGCAAGGCCACGTGATCAGCCAGTGCCAAGCAGCTCATTTTGTTGGCAGCCTCTCCCTTTGCCCGGGCTGTCTGCACCCCCATCCCTTGGGGACAGGCTCCATTTGTGCCACAAATGGAAATAAGCCTCTGGTGACAATTAGTATTTTTCAAGAAGATGAGAGCTGTCTTGGAAGGAAGCAGGGTAAGACGCTGCCGCTGCTGAGCCCAGGGCTGGCTTGGCAGATGGGGCTGCAGGTGGTGGATGTGCGTGGGCCACAGCTGTCTGCGTCACCCCTCTGACCCCACAGGTGGACTGGCATGGGAGACTGAGTTTCTCCTGCACATCTCTGGGCCTGCAGGGTGCCCTGAGGAAGCTCAGGAAACCTGCACTGGCAGTGGCAGGAGGGGCTAGAAGGGACAGAGCACTTCCGCCTCTGAGCACGATGCTCCTTCATCTTCAGGTGCTGGAATGCATTTCCCAGTCTCCAGTGCCCACTGGTGGGGTCCTTCACGGTGCATCAAAATCACCTGCACTCCAGGTGCATCTGATTCCTGGCTCCTGGTTTCTAAGATCAAGGTGGTGTCCCTGCACCATGCAGCACCAGCTGTTTGAGCGTGAACCACACTCCTGGCACTGGGAACCATCTGGAAACAACTGTGCACAAGAGGACATGGCGTCTGATCTCAGAGTGTCCAGCAAGCCTGAGTTGGTCACTCCCAGGTGGGAGAGCTAGGCAGACCCCCCAAGAGCTAGCTGAGCGCCCCTGAATTGGGGAGCCAGGTAAGGAGAGAGATCCAGCCACCAAGCAGGACCTGAGGGCTAGAGCTGAGCCCTGATCTGGGTGGCCCCTGCCTGGTTACATTCTGTGCCTAAAGGTCACACGAAACTGTGAAGTTGGTTTACACAGAAAGAATGATTCCCTGCATATGTTTCAATGGCCACCTGAGGACCAGGACAGGGTCGTGGTCCAAGGGGGAAGGAACACAGACAAGCACCTATTGTGACACAGTGCCAGGGCTGCCCAGGGCCAAGCCAAGGCACTCAGGGAAGGCTGTCTGGAGGCAGCAGACCCTGGGCTGAGATGCAGGGCAAGGAGGAGGCATCCAGAGAGCAGCTGAAGGCACAGGGTCCCAGGGGAGAGGGTGGCACGTGGGACATGGCCAGTGACGTGGCTGCAGACTTTGGTGTGTGAGGAGAGAAGTGGACAGAGGGGCCCTTGTGGCTGGGTGTCAGCTCACAAAGTGAGCAGAGAGCCTTGGGGTGCTGGGGAAGGAGGAGACATCTTGGGTTCCAGAAAGATTGTCAGGACCAACTGGAATGTTTAGAAAACATCAGCCTCATTTCAGAGAATGAGAATGCAGCTTCAGTAGCCATGTGCTCCTTGCTCTCACCACGTGAGAAGACTGCTGGGCTGACAGCACAGGGGCTCGGGGAGAAGGACTTGGGGAGTGGCCTGCACTCTGCGGCCACCAGCTATGAAGTCAAAGGCAACAGGGGCACAGGGACAGGTGCTCGCAGGCATGAGCCACAAGCCACAGGCGGTCCTGGGGGTTGCCTGGGGACATGGTGCTACCACTAACAAACCAAACCAGACAGACTTAGAAGGGCCCGTTAGTCCCTGGCTGGGCACTGGGCACATGAAAGGTGGCTGCCATCACGCGAGGGATCCTTCCTGGAACACAGCCCAGGAGCGACATCAGGTGCAACCATCCCACAGGAGAGCAGAGGACCCGAGCACAAGGGGCCCAGAGCATCCACTGCAGACCAACACCTGTGGCTGCACTGGGGCCACGGAAGGGCTCGGTCACTGCAAGACTCAGGGCTGGTGGCCATGGTGACACTGCATATATGCAAGGAGGGCCTGAAGGGGACAGAAGGGAGGACGGGGCTGCAGAGGGGACCTGCACCATCAATATCGTGGCCCACAAGCTCCCACTGGGACCCCACAGGTACGGTGTAAATATTGTCTTAGGTTTTCTCTGTGCATAATTACAAATGACACAGAAAAACATCCGAAATGACAAAAACTGGGGGGAGTAGAGACAGGAATGAGGGTTGTAAGTGACATTCATAAAATTGTATTAATATTTTAAAAGATTTGTAACAATATCAATCAAAATAATGTACAATTGCCAACATAGTGCAGCACCTGCCAACCACACAGCGCTGGGCCATCCGCTTAGCCTCTGGCTGCAGGGCCTGATTCTGCAGCCGTGTGCCTCAGAGGTGTCCCGGTCATTCAAATTATATCTATGTATTTTTTATAGACACCTATTATAATTGAACCTGTAATGTGTGTTACTGACCCATAAGTTAGTTTTATTATGTTGGTGGTCCTAAGCTAATTTCATTTGAAAGTTATTTTCAAAAAGAAAATTTTAATTCAAAAAAGTAAATGTCTGCTAAGTCAAAATTTAAAAATCCATTTTATGATTACTTGAACATTAAAAAATAAAATATTCGTGGTACACATTTGCCCACTGTCTCCTTCTGCAGAGCCTTTCTGAGCGGGGCGCTGAGGCAGGGTCTCCTTTTTTACATGAGGTTGCACGTAATTTCTTCAGTGCACTTTATGGTTTATGTCACAATTCCACCCGATTTTTCTCAATAGGTGACATTCTTAATTGAGAAAATATTCTGTCTGCAGGAGCTGAGAAGCCCAGAAGGCTCAGAGTCAGCACTGGCGCGCAGGGAGCATTTTCCATTCTGATATTTTTGCTCCGGGATGTAGAAACGCACAGCAGAAACTGCCACAGACGCTGCCTTTGCTGCTATTCAGGGTACATATTTTCCAACACATATTTTTTCACAACAAAATGTGTCAAATACATCATCTCTATTCATGACTCTCTGACTGCTGTACCAAACATAGATGCTGGAAAATTCCAGGCCAATTCCACCTGATCCCTTTGCAGTCTGCCGCACAAATTCCCCAAAGAAGCCGAGGTGCCACACCTACAAGCGTCCCTGCGTGTCGAGATACACAGCGTAGATGTCGGAATTTCCAGCGTGGGAGCCTCGCTGGGGAACGTGGTGAAAGCCTGCCTTGCCTTCTTAGGGCTGAACTGCAGCGTCTCCCTGCTTGGAACTTTTGTTTCTAATAATTAAAATTTGCCAAAAATGTTAATTACTGACATTTGTGGATTCTATTCATTGACAGTTTCAATTAAAGATTTCCAACCAATTTTTATACAACTGCATCCAAAACTTAAAAGCCTGGTTTGCAAAACCTTCAGAAGTGCCATTATTGGATACTTGAGTTGATTTACTAAGCAATTGTTCAAGAGCTCAAACGTTTATTTGGGAAATCTGATGGGAGGTGGGAAATGGGAGAAAGCGAGCCCTGCGTCAGACAGAGCGTAGGTTGGCTCCGTGCCTCGCATCACCTTCATGTAAACTTGTCAGCCTCCAGTTATCCTGGGAACCCGCAGGCCAGCACTAAGTGGATGGCTGGGGCTGTGGGTTAGATGGGTAGATCCTCACAGCAGGTCACCCCAGCATGTTGGAGGGCCCCAGCAGCCTCAGGGACACCCAGGCACTCCATTCAAAGAGAACGCTTTCTTACCACGGCACTAGGGTTGCCAAAACTTGTTTTCCTGTCCTAACTTTAAGAATAAATAATCTGTTCCTCAAGCTGAGTTTTTCAACTGAATTTACCATAACATCATTGTCTCTTTCACCGGAGAAGGAATTGCTAAATCTTTAGTAATTCCAGAGATCAGAGGGGAACATTAAAGCTAGCGTAGGGACTGCTAGCTCTCTCTCTGCTGCATCTGGTGACAGTGATTCAGTGCAGGAACGACTCCACTACTCCCAGGGCTCTGCGGCTGACAGAGCCAGTGGGTCCACAGCTGTCACCGCACTTGTCGAGTGTGCAAAAGAAGACTTGGACATGGAAGACGGGCAGGATTAACTCTCAGGATCTGTCCCTGGGTCTCAGTGAGAAGCCACAGCTCACAGGCAACAGGAGACACTTAGGGCCAGAGGCCTCGGGGGAACGTCACCAGACATCCCCACGGGACTGTTCTGCTACATGGCCTCACACAGACGTGTGTGTGTGTGTGTGTGTGTGTGTATAGGCATGCATGCTTGTGTGCACATGTGTGTGCACGTGCTAATGCTGAAGGAACCCACTGGTGTGTGCGCCACCCCCACCACCCACTACCTTGAGGAACAGAAACTGAGAACTCATTAAACATGATTTTTAGCTTTTATGAGGTCACTGTGGCCAAAATAATTTACTCTAAAATGTTAAAGCTTTGAAGTGCTAACCAGCACTACTGCAGTGGGCAGCAGGAGGGGGGCTGCACCTGTTGGAGCCCATGGCCACCAGGACCCATGATGGCTCCAGGCTCGGCACGTCCCTGGTCATGCAGCTGCACACCCAGCTGCCTCGTCCTTCAATGTCAGGGTCTCCAGGAGCAGACAGGAGCAGAGATGTAGGATAGCCCTGGCCTTGGTGTTATGGTTTAGATCAAAGGTTTAGATCAGAGGCTCCCGTGAGGGTCACATACAGGAGAGGTGACTGGGTTGCGGGGTCCTCTGCCAGTCAGCAGGTCCTCACTGAAGATGTCGTGGCTGGCTGCACTGTTGGGCGGTGGAGGGTGGCTGGAGGGGGTCGGCCGGCCGTGACCTGAGGGCCTGTTTCTTCCCTTCTCCTGCTGCTTCCTGCTGCCTTGAAGGAACCCTGCAGCCCTCCTCCACCCCATCCATGATGCCGCTCCTGCCTTGAAGCCAGCTGACCAATCGGGAGCCAAGTGAGCCTTCCTTCTTCATGTGTCAGGGGTAGTGTCCAGCAGAGGCCAGGACCAGAGCACAGTGTCCACCAGCCCTACCCCTTGCCGTCAGCTAACACTTTCACTGCCTCATGGAGCTGAGAAACAGTTAGAGGCACCACACCAGAAAAGAAGTGCCCAGGGGCAGCAGGTCCTGGCGGGCGTGGGGTCGGGTGAGTGACCTGGGGTCATGCTGAGTGTGCATGCAAGATCCCCGAGACCTCCATCCACACAGCTGCACTGCAAGCCACGCTTCTCAGCTCCTCCCAGACGCCTGCCACTCTGTGACCCTCTGAGAGGGACCCTCGAGTGTCCATCTGCAAAGCTTCTCAGTTTGGGAGACACAGAACATTGGCCTGAGGTGCCAGAGGTCAGGGAGTGCTCCAGGCCCTCACCTGACCCCCTCAGAGGCCCCAGCCCTAGCACCACAGAGGCTGCCACCCCACCCAGGGGCCCAGCTCTGCCGCTGTTCAGCACAGCCAGAGCTTCTGCTGGAGGCCAATCACACACTCCCATTCTGCAACAAGACCACAGTGGCTTATGTCACCAGTGGCATCAGCTGGGTCTCCAGAGAAGTGGCCAATGAGGTTTAAAAACTAATAGGAATGTCTGTTCTTGCTTTTAAACCCTCATTTGCTGCTTCCCAACTAAATTGGAGCCTAGCATTTTTGTCTTCTGCAAAACAGAGCTAATAACCCTTCACAGGAATCCTGGGAGCTTTTACAGTAAAGACCAGTATGTGCCAGCGACCTATGCAAAAATCATCTCACAATGGTCAGAGACTGCCTGGAATCCCGGAGCTACAAGGCTACTTTAAGTGGTGAGATCGTCAGGGTGGACTGAGGAGCAGGCCCCACCCCAAGCTCTCCAGCAGGCTGGGTTCCCCTCCAGCCCCCACCATGCAGCTCAAGCAGCCAGCAGGCCCTGCTCCTCCCCTGCAGAACATGGGTTCCTCAGTTTCTCTGCTGTAAACACTGATGTCACTGTCTTCAGAGGGCCGTGGTGGGGATAAGACCGACAGCAGGGTGCTGAGGCCCTGGGTGACCCGGGCCTACGCGTGCAGGTTCCGACACTGTGTTCCAGAGCGGACACCCTAGCTTGGAGCACTTGGGGAAGAGGGAGATGGTCCACAAGGGACACTGTGTCAGCCAGCGCCAGAGCTGGATTAATTTGCATGCGATGACTACAAAAATGTCACAACTGATAGATTCTTTTGTTCTGTCTTGTTTTGGCTGGCTCAGCCTACCCTGAGGGTGGGGCTGGCAGAGCGTGTGGTTCTGGTCCTCTGAATCTACCTGAGCTTGCCTAAGCAGGTACTTTAGACTGCTGAGCTGTCTTGCCAACCCACAACTGATAAATTCAGACGTGTTGGGCAAACATTACTGCTCAGAGCCATTCTGTCCCAACCCGTGTGCAGTGCATGCCCACTGCTGTGTGTGGCCCCTCCCCCCCCCCCCCCCCCCCCCCCC
>PVKA01036338.1:0-21854 GCA_004027165.1 Ctenomys sociabilis
GATTATATGAGCTTTTGGGTTGTCATAGATGGCTTTTATCAAGTTAAGATAGAGTCCATCTATTCCAATTTTCTGTAGGACCTTGAACATGAATGAGTGTTGGACTTTGTCAAAGGCTTTCTCTGCATCAATTGAGATGATCATGTGGTTTTTAGATTTCAGTCTATTAATATAGTATATTACATTTATAGATTTTCGAGTATTGAAGCATCCTTGCATCCCTGGGTGAATCCTACCTGGTCATGGTGTATGATCTTCTTGATGATTTGCTGTATTCTCTTTGCCAGGATTTTGTTGAGTATTTTTGCATCTATGTTCATGAGGAAGATTGGCCTGTAGTTCTCCTTTTTGGTTGTGTCTTTCCCTGGTTTTGGAATGAGTATTATACTTGCCTCCAGAAATGATTTTGGGAGGACGATCATGTGGTTTTTGGATTTGGATTTATTGATATAGTGCATTATATCTGTAGATTTATATATGTTGAAGTGTCCTTGCATCCCTTGAGTGAATCTTACTTGGACTTGGTGTATGATCTTCTTTATGTTTAACTGTATGGTATTTGCTATTATTTTACTGAGGATTTTTGCATCTGTATTCATAAGACAGACTGGCTTTTAGTTCAGTTTATTAGTTGTGTGCTTCTCTGATTCTGGTATCAGCATAACACTTGCATCCAGAAATGATTTTGGGAGAATTTTTTCCTTTTCAATTTTGTCAAAGATTTTGAGATATTGGGATTATATCTCCTGTAAATTTCTAATAGAATCCAGCTGTGAATTCATCATGACCTAGACATTTTTTTTCTTTATTTTTTTTATTGCGTTTTGTAGTTCATTGGCTGTTATTTGATTATTGAGAGTTCTTATGTATACTTGATTCAGTTTTGGCAATTTTGTATCTTTCTAGAAGTCTGTCCATATTTTCCTTTTCTTCATATTTGTGAGAGTAAATATTCTCAAAGTAGGTATTGATGATCTTCTAAATTTCCCCTTGGTATATTTTAAATTCAACTTTTTTATTCCTTATTGCCTGAATTTGAGTATTTTCTTTCCTGTTTTGGATGAGGTTTTCTAGGGGCTTATAAATTTTATTTAACTTTCCAAAGAACCATCTTTTTGATTTATTAATTCTTTGTATTTTTTCATCTCATTTAAATTAATTTCTGCTATAATATTTATAATTTCTTCCCATCTTTGTGCTTTTGGTTTGATTTGCTGTACCTTTTCCTGACCTTTGAGTTGCAACTGGGATATTTGTTTGTGCTTGTTCTGTTTTCCTACTACTTGAGTTTGCCTCTATAAATTTCCCTCTAACTTCTTTCATTACATCTCAAAAATTCTGATAAGTTGAACTTGAATTTTCATTGAATTGCGTATATTGTTTAATTTCATCTATATCCCATTGGTTACTTAGGAGGATTTTCTTAAGTTTCTATGTATTTATATCATTTTTTGGTTTCTTTTGTCATTTATTTGCAGTTTAAATACACTGTAGTCAGACAATATCCATGGAAAAATTCCTGTTTTCTTGCATATGCTTAGGCATGACCAGTGGACTAGTATGTGGTCTATTATAAAAAGTGTTCTTCTTGCAGCTGAAAAAAAATATTTAAATGTGGTTAGGTGGCACTCTGAATAGGTCCACTAATTCCATTTTTTCCAAGTTCTAGTTCAGTTCTGCTACTTCTTTGCTAATTTTTTGTCTGCTTGACCTATCATTTTGGGATAATCGCCTGTTAAGGTCATTTGTTAAAATTATGATATTGGATATATTAGATATTTCATGTTCGTTAATGTTTCACATTTATGGTTGGTGCTCCTGTGTTCGGTGTATACATATTTATGAGTGTTACCTCTTCTTGAATTTTTTCCTTAACCAGTATGTAGTGGCTTTTTTTCTTTCATTTCAACATTCTTCTTTTGAAGCTGAGACTGTCTGCAAACAGTATTACTATTTCTATTTTTTTCTGGAGCAATAGTGTATTTGCCATCCTTTGACTTTTAGCTTATGAATTTCTTTATGATTTAAGTGTATTTCTTTTATACAGCATATTGTTAGATTTGCTTCCTAATCCACTGTGCCAGTCAATTTTTTTGATTGGCAAATTGCATCCATTCACATTGATGGTTATAATTGAGATGTATTGACTTATGATTGACATGTTATTTACTTGCTGTTTTATACCTCTTTTTTTTCCTGTGTTTAATTGTTTGCCATCTTTGGTGTGTTCTTTCCATTTTTATTCCTGGTTTTTTGGTCATTTTTCTCCCTTTCTACAATATATTTTATTAGTCTGTGTAGGGGTGACTTTGGTATCATGAAATTCTTTAGTTATTCTGTGTCAATGAAGTATTTCCTTCTCCATAAATCTTGGAAGACAGTTTTACATAGGATAAAACTTTGGGCTGGAATATATTTTCATGGAGGGCTTGAAGTATTCTCCTCTATGTTTTCCTTGACTTGATGGTTTTTACAGAGAAATCTGCTGTTATTCTGATGGGTTTTCCTTTAAATGTGATTAGTTTCTTTTGTCTAGCAGCTTTTAGTGTATTGTTCTTCTACTGAATTTCTGGGACCTTGACTATTATATGTCTGAATGTGTTTTTAATTGGGTTGAAGTTCTTTGGAGTTCTATATACTTCAGTTACTGTATGTCAGATTGTTTCCCCATATTTGGAAGTTTCTGCTATTACTTCTGCCCATATTCCTTTTATATCATTTTTATTGACTCATTTCTCATTGATGCCTATTTGTCTCATATTTTATCTTTGCATTGTCTTGCAGACATTGAATTTTTTTTCCTGCTTCTTATTTGTTTTTAAGAGACCCTTTCTCTAGGTGCAATGGTGTCTTCAAGATTGAAAACTCTATCTTCACCTTCATTCAAATGGTTTTGCTGGCTTATGATGGAGATTTTAATTTCCTTTGAATACGTATCCTGCATTCTAATTCTTTTTTAAGTTGCTCATTCCAGAATTAAATCATTTTTCTATTCTCCTCTTTGTTTTTGTCTGTGTCTTCTGAAACCAATCAGCAATTCTTTGTTTATAGTTATGGTTTCTTTTTTCACTTCAGAGATTATTTTTCATCTAATTTCCTCTATACTTGTCTGCAGTTGTTTCTTTGCTTGAGATGCTATTAATTCACAGGTTTCCCTTGTGTGATTCCCAATTTCTTCTATGCTCATGTCTTCTGCATTTGGTCTGTGTGGGATTGGGGCCTCAAAATGCATTTTGTTCCTTCTCTTTGTCATTTTGTATAGCACTGTCCTCTGACCTTTGCTGTAGAGCTTTGGTGCATTTATAACCTTAGCACCTACTGAAATTCTTGCCCAAAAGACATTATATTGTGAAGGCAGTTGTAGGTTTGTATTTACAGAACTACAATTAGGAACACTAATATTTAGTAGTGCTATTTAACAGTTGACAAACTTTTGTAACTATTGTGTTTGCATTTTTAGAACATAAGAGCAAATATTATGTCTTTGTACCTAAGCAGATATTAAATTTGGTATTCATATTTTAGTTCCCATAGTTTCTGTCTGATCATCTACTGTTGATGTACCTGGGGATATCCAGGCAGACTAGTTCATCTGGAAACCTGTTGCTTCCTCTATAGATCAAGAGAGAAGGAGAAAGGATGTTCTTATATATCTGGTTCTAGGAAAATGTCTCATTTTACTGGAACTGGATCTAACATGTTTGATCTCGTCCAGATGTACCTGGCTTGGGTCTGACTGCTGTACTGAACTTCTTCCTGCTGCAGCCTGTGGAAGTGAACCCACTTTGCCCTTCTGCCAAGATATTCTGCTGTTGAATTAGCTGGGTGTTTCTGATTCCTAGGCTCTCTGCCTTGACTTTAGCTACAGAGTTTCACACTAGACCTCTCTGATGGAATAGGTTCCCTTGAGTGTGTGGATGGTCCCACACACATGCCAGGCCTGGGCTTGGGCTGGAGGGGATCCAGTGACCTTTGGGGAGCAGGAGGGTCACACATGCCCAGCCTGTCCTCAGTCCAGAGGTGTTCACTGAGTGCTGCACATGGTCTCATATACAGGCTGGGCCAGCACTCGGTATGCAGGGGTCCGTCGAGTGCTGCAGAAGGCTTCACTCACACTCTCGGCCTGTGATAGGCCTGGACATGCTCCATGGGTTAGGTGTAGTGGAAGGTCTCACACATGTGCCACAACAACATGGGGCTCCCAGGAGCTTAAATCTAAGGTGCCTAGTCCTCTATTCTAATTCTGTTCCTGGCAGTCTGATTAATTCCCAGACCCTAGGCTCCCATTGATATCTGTTGCTCTTTTTTTGTGGAAAACACTCTTGACAATCAGGATGTTCTTATGCTTTAGGCGGTCTTTCTTCCAGTGTCCTAGCTCCCTTCAGTATTTATGGAAGCATAGACGTTTCTGCCTTAGCCACCCCCCTTTTTGTAGTTGTCCTAGTCTCTGGGTGGCATATGATCTCCGCATCATGGCATCAAGAAGAAAAGCATTCTGTTTTAAATATTTATTAACCTCTCCTTGAACTTCTCAATCGTTTTTGATAAAGATGGCTATCCACTTCCAGGGGTGTGCTGCATTCATTCCTGTGATGCCCTCAAATTTCTAGAGTTTCCTGTGAATATCACAAACTGATTTCACCACAGAAAGTGTTTTTCACTCTATATTGGCTTCCAGGGTCTTTAGTGTTGAAAGGGATGAAGATATGGAACACCTCACAGAGCCTCTCATAAAAGTCTTTGGTCAATTATTCTGATTTCTGTTTCAGTGAGATGACTTTTCACAGGTTGGGCTACATGTCCCCTCTTAGATTCCTCTGAATATTGCCTTTTGGTATAACAGTAGGAAAACTCTTACCCTACTCCTACTTGTATTTACAACTTGTATTGTTGGGCTAGCTTTCTTTGTTCAATCATCAGAATCCAATATTCTGGCTGGGCCATGACTTTATAGCTATTTTCTAGCTTCTCTTATGTCCCTACATTTCTTGTGAGTATTGAAGAATGTGATAAGCAGAATACCAGATATCATCCTAAGTAGAGTAGGGGATCTAAAAAATGGATTCCATGAGATTGATGGAGGCTTGGGGCTTTTTACAGTAGGTCAGAGTGTGGTGTTTCCAGTTTAGGTCTTTGATGCCAAATGGTTGATAATAGAGTGTGAACTGTTCAAAATGCTCAGTTTCTGTCTACCACCTCTGCAGCTTGCTGGACCTCATGGAGGAGCATCTACAAATTTGGTGGCTGCTCTAAACATAGGTGTCTGTCAAGGAGCTTGTTTATGTTGTCTGAATATTCAGCAGCAGTGGTGTCAGTAGAGGAATAATGGAAATTGGGCCAAGGTGTAGTGTCTGATGTAGGTGGACTCTCTGGAACCAAATGGTTAATGTGCAGATGGCTATCTAAGAAAATATGTCAGGGGCTGGAACTGTTTTTGTGATGTGTCCTGGTGCATTAGATTCTTTTGGCTCTTCAAAGTTTAGTTCAATCCGTGGGCAAAAATTATTTCCCTTCCTATTCATGCAGAGTAAGACCCAGTCTGGAAAGTTTTGAATTATCCCTAGCAAGAAGTCAATATACCGAAACTGGTCAGGGTAGCCTGGATTTCTGACTACTCTCCAAACTGATCAGCCTATATAGACATCCAGGATCACTTTGAGAGGTCACCTGTCTTTGTAGTAAAATCAGTCTGCTTCACAAAAGGTCTGCAGTTTGATGGGCTTTCATTTAACACCATATTTGTCACTGAATATCTTCCTGAAATACTTATCACACAGTCTAGGAAAATTAACGTGTCCTGTGTAATCTCTATATTCTAAATTTCTCACCCTGTGTAAGGTGTCATCACAAAGCATGGGAGTTCCTCAAGGGAAACCAATCAGATGACCTTCTGGCCACACCTATCATGGAAACTTACACATGTCTTGGCCAAAGTGTACCTGCATAAACCCAGGGCTAGACAATCCCATATTATGGTTAATCATCATTCTGCTTCATGACATCATAATGGAAACAGGATAGATCCCAATCTGACTCTACAGCTTGTGCCTTGGAGTCACAAATATATCCACACTCACTTACACAATTGTTCAGTGGTTAAAATTTTCCTTTTCTTTACAAAAGACCCCTGACTGAAATCTGAGATGTTAGAAGGTGATCAGTCTACTCTTTCATCTGGTGATAGACCTAACTTGCGATAGGCCCCATGTCCTTACCTTAACCAGAATATCCAGTGGCAGCCTGGTCCAAATTTCCAGAGACTGATTAGGAGGGGGCCAGAACACATATTGGACATCATCTCTCAGTGAAGGAGGTCCAGTTAAGGAGTCAGAATGCATTTCATCTCATTCTCCTAGGAAGAACATCTGGCAGCCACTCTTCCAACTCTGAGCCAGTGGCATAAAGGCTCAGCACAGTTGGCACCTCAGTCAGAAAACCAGATGTTAAAAGTTTTAGATTAACAAGAGACAAAGAAACCAACTAATACTTGCAGAGGTGGAGGGAACTAAACTTGATTATGCCAGTGGTCCCAGAGTGGCTATGTACTCTGAAGTCTGAGCCCCAAGATTTGGTTGGGGCCATCTTACATAAAGGTTTTAGGCACACTGAGTTACAGAGGCAGAACAGGATGTGGTTAAGCTTATAGAGTTTGAGGCAGGCTGTACAGACAAGGTTCCAGAATTTGATGGTACAGTTAACAGAAGTAGAACAGAGTTGCTTTGTGTAATATATACATTTTGGTCTTAAGTTTCAGTTTCTGAAAGTTTTATTTCCTTCATCATCAATAAAGTAGTAAATGAGGCAAGAATATAGTACAACAAAGGATGATTTATATGCGGAGAAAATGGAAAAGAAAATATTACACAGCTACCATAAGGTGGTAGGGAACTTCAGAGTTGAAAGCTCATGCAGCACTTATCCCTAGGTACTTTTTTTGGGAGTAATGTTTTTCTCATTCCTCAGGTGAGCACCTGTCAATATGTGATCTGTTTTCAAGACTGTCTTTGATCCTAGCGATGGGAAAAGGGCATACAGTTATTCTGGTCTTTTGACTTCCTTCTTTCTTTTTGTAATGAGTAAGTGAACAGGGAAGGCCTCTTAGCAGACCAGTTTGTTTAATTATTAAGTAATTGGCATATGTACTCATATATGTATCCAGTGCAATATTCTGATACTAAAGTGAAACATATGTGTGTAGATATGTTGATATGTGAACATTCTTGTCTTACGTATTAAGTAAAATACTTAGATATCTATATCTTAGCACCTCATTTTCTCAGATAGGTGAGAGGAGCTGGTTTTTCTGCTAATTGTGTTGTCTGGTTCCTCTCCCAAGTCAAGTAAGCTTTTCCACTCTTTGTCTTTCTACTTATCTTAACTGCAGAATCTACCTGTGAGGTCAGAAATAGCTTTTGTTGATAGATAATGAAACTGCTTTTAGTAAATTTCCCCACAAATCTTAATAAAGCTCAGTGGGGCCTTTATCTTATCTTATCCCCACCAATAGTATCATCTGTTCCTTTACTTTCAATCTTTCAGTTTGTTTGTCTTCTTGCCTATCTTGTTTGTATCCACGATGTTATTTCTGGTGTATAAATTACCCCTGGCAAAGGGCCTCAACTGTCACTATACTTGGGGTCCCTACTGAAAATCCAGGGGCTATTCATTCTTCCTTTATTTTCTGTGCGTATTTCTTAACTTCACACTTTGGTTCATGGCTTCATTTCTTGATGTTACAAGACTATAAATTCAGCACATTTAATGTCTAATAAGTTATTGGTTATATTTTTCTGATGTCCTACTCATAACTATATCCAATCCCAGTTTATGGTGTTCTTTTTTTTTTTTTTTTCCAAATCCTTCATTTAATGCCAGGTAGTGTTTTAACTCAAATACACACAGTATATGTAACACGGAGAAAGGGAATAATCTTATGCTGCTCCATCATAACCTACGCCAGTGCCCAGCAGTCTCCCTTTCCTGTCTAGTTTGAGAGGACAGCAGCTGTACCAGCCAGTACTTGGGCTGAAACTGGGAGGCTTAGGCTGCTTTTTACTGATGTTTTCTTTTTTGCCAGTTCACACTCTGTCATTTTCAGTGAATACTTTTGAAATGCTGACTAATATAGCCATTTATTTATTTATTTTATTGAGAAACAAATAGCAGTAAGACAGTTTCAAAGCTGATTAATAGGACAGTTTGAATAACTAATATATTGTACATTGCTATCTTCTTAGTGATTATCCATATTGCAAGATACAGACAGGATATCCTGTTAAACCATTACTAGTACAAATCTTTCTTGTCATTGATTTAAGCAAAAATAGGTGTATATCTATCCTAACTATACTGTATATACAAATACAGAATGGACCCTCCTTTGTATCTTGTCTTTTTGTTTAGTCCTGTCCCATATTCGTATTCCATTGGCATCTAAGTACTAGAGGGGCATGAATTCAGCAAAACAATACAACACAGTCCAGCAGTCCACAATAGTAATAGGTTATCTGCAGAAGTTGTGTCCTATTACAATGCTGTATATGGTTAGATTTCTAATATAGCCTTTTAAGTCTCTCACTAACTCTGAAAATTCTTTCCAAAGTGGAAGTTATTCAATTTAATTAAATAGTAATATGTGCTTCAAATCCTTATTTCCTTGGACCCTGTTTTGTGACAACCCTACTACCACGTTTTTTTTTTTTTTTTTTTTTTTTTTTTTGGCAGAACTGGTGATTAAACTCAGGCCCTTTCTCTTGCCTGGGAAGCATGTATTCTGCTGAGCCACTCGCTGACCCCTTCTCCTCCTCCTTTTTCTTCCTATTATTATTATTATTTTGGTATTTTTATTATTATTATTATTATTATTATTATTATTATTATTATTATTATTTTGGTACTGTGAATTTTACTCAGGGCCTTGTGCTTCCCAGGCAGGTGTCTAAGCCACTGAGCTATATCCACAGCCTACTAATACCACCTCCGAACTCCAGATTAATCACTAGATTTAGTGGTCATTCTGATACTTCTGTGCAAGTGCTAAGATGTCTCAGGTAGTGCATTATTTGTATCCCAAAGAATCCGAGGAACAAGGCTGACATGTAAGGTGTATTGAGAATTTTATTATATTCTTGTTGGGTTTTCTGCTTCTTTCTTTCCTTTCCACTTAATGGCTAGCACCCCAATGAACAAATTAATTTTACTAGATGTTTTGTGAGTTTAGTTCCATTGTTTTTCCCTTCATGATTATTTGTGAGTATTGTTTGGATTGCTGTTACTCTAGAATTTCTTAACAAGATCATCATGGAAATATCACATTTTTCCATGCAATTGAAAGACAATTTGGTGTCTGTACCTGGGTTAAATATTTTTGTTTTTTTCAGCATTGAAAAACTTCATGTCATGATCTCTTTCTCTTTTAAGCTTTGTGTTGAGAAGTCTTTGTAATTCTGACATGTTTTCCTTTACATATAATTCATTGATTTACTCCTGCAACTCTTATGAGTTGTACTTTCTTGCTATATTTGTGGTATATATTTCTTTTTTTTCTTTTTTTTTCTTTTTTTGTCTTTTTGAGACAGGGTTTCACTATGCGGTTCAGGCTGGCTGGTCTTGAACTCACAACAATCCTCCTGCCTCAGCCTCCCAAGTGCTGGGATCAAAGGCATGCGCCACCACGCCCAGCTTGTGGTATATATTTTATTATGTTGTTACATGTTGCAACCATGTCCCAACAAACAAAGGATAAAAGATTATTCAAATATTGCTTAGATTTCATATCCCACCCATACTCCAAGAAGGTTCAGAATACTTGTCATTAATGAAGGCCCGCCAGTTCAAGAAAGTCTCAAAAGACAGCCCTGAATTGAAGCTTCAGAAAAAAAACGATAAAAAATTTGGAAAGGCAACAAAAAGTTACAAAGACATTTGGGTAGGATCTCAAGTAGTGGGCTGGGGAAGAACAGAGGATGGCCAGGATGGTCTGTTAAATGACTGACTTTGGGACTAATTTAAATGTATAACGTGAAAGATTTATACTATCTGAAGAGAACAGAGAGCAAACTGGTCAAGCATTGGCCCGGGACTCATCCACATGGATGACACAGACAAAGGATCTACAGAATAAGGTACAGGATTACAAGATAAACCCTGAGGGGACTTCACTGACCTCATCAGAAACAAAAACTACATGTTTTCATGTATAGGTCTTGCTCTACCTAGGTCTTAACCATCCAGCAGAAAAGTATAAAAATGAGCTACGCAATGCAGGGCCATAATAAGTTGAGCTGTAAATGGCCATGGTCAACAGCTTCTTCAGATAACTCACTATTGTTATGGAATGGTGGACTGTGTTGGATTGTGTCATTGAGCTCAGGCACCTAAATTGGTTGAATGACAATGGAGTGCCCATCATTGACAGGTGTAGACAAAGGAAGGGGTATAGAAAGGAAGAATCATGATGTGTGTGTATGGACAGTACAGTTGGGATAGATCCATCGTGCTTTTACACAATTCTATGAGAGGCAAGATTTGCACTAATGGTGGTTGGACAGGATATTATGTCAGCTTTTAGTACTATGGACAACCACTAGGAAAATAACAAGATAGAAAGTATTAATTATTGAATCTTTGATATAATTCAGGTATAAAAACTAAAATACATAAACAGCTACACTTTCTTAAATTACTGATAAGACACATCTGCTATAATAATGTCTGTAACTATAATATCATGTATGCACCATGTACGATCCCAAAACATTATGAAAACAGTTTGCAATGTATTAATTTATCGAATCCGTCCTTTTAAAGTGTCTTAAAACTGTCTCATTGATATTTGTACTTCAATAAAATAAAAATAAATTAAATAAAAGTAATAAATGAATAAATAAATAAATGTAAAAGGGATACTTGGAAGTCAAAGTCAGAGCATTAACTGCTTAAGGCAATGAATGCATTAAGATCCCCTGTGACTTAAGGTTCAGTGGCCTTTTATTTTTATCTATGTATTCCAGGAGGTTTGGAGCTTATGATGCCAAAAAAGTCCCTTATTTCTGCATATTTATCTCATACATACCTCTCATACCATAATGTACACATGGAGAGGTATTTATTTATTTATTTATTTATTTATTTATTTTTATCTTCATTATTCAAGTTTCTAGAGCAGGGGATATAGCTCAGCAGCATAAGCGCCTCCCTGGTAAGCACAATGTCCCAAATTTATCCCCTGTACTACAAAAATAAACAAACAAGTAATTCAGATTTCTATATGTGTACCTTAACTGTATGTTAAATTCTTTTTCTAAGTCTGGAAAACTTTATGCTATTTCTCCTGTAGTATAAGTACTACACATTAACTGATAGTGCCACTGGATCTCCAGTCCTATTACTTCTGAAACCAGAATTTTCTCCACTTTTTTTTCTAATTTTTCATAAATTCCAATTGCTCTTATAGTGTTCTTTTTGAATCATATAGCAGGCTTTAAATTCATTTTTCAAGTTATTTTGTTTTGTTCAAGGTATCTCCTATTAAATAATCACTGACTACAGCCTTGTTCTGTAGATCTGGCATTGTCTTCACATTGGTCACTTATGCTGTTATTATTTCATTTCTTATTTTTTAAAGAAAATACAAAATATTAATGATAGAAAAATTAAAATTTACATGGAATTTCACTAACACAGATAATATGAATTCAATAATATTTGTTGAATTGCATAGTGTTGTCTTCAACTTACTTGTTTAGATTACCAGATAAATGCATGAAAAATTGGAAAAAGAGAAAAAATTAAAATGTAAGAACAGGAAAATATGTTTTAAAAATTAAGCATTAACTGCTTCTTCCTATAGAAGAGCAGAAATCCACAGTATGTTTATGTAAGCCATTCTGCATACATACACAGATATAGCTCTTTCCCCAACTAACTCCCTTTCCTGTCCTTATTTATTTATTTAGTTAGTTAGTTAGTTAATTATTTTTATTATTTTTATTAAGAAACAAATGGCAAGGAGACAGTTTCCAAACAAGTTAGTAGGACACTTACAATAATTAATACATTTCATATTGTTGTCTTCATAGTAGTTATTCATACTATAAGATGCTGACATGATATCCTGTCTGCACATTATTAGTGCAAATATTTCTTCTCATTGAATTAAAAGAAAGTTGCTGCATATCTATCCTATTTTGTATATACAGATACAAGATGATCCTTCATTTATATCTCCCTTTTTTGTTTAGTTTTGTCAGAGATGGATATCCCATTGCCATTTAAATATTGTAGGTGAGTGAATGTTGTAGGACTATCTTGCTATAACACTGTATATGGTTAGATTTCTAAATTTCTGTGTAAAAATATGTAGTTGTTTATTCCTATTGTTTATTTTTTTATTTTTCTCTTCATACTCTATAGGGATTTAAAGTTTAACGTATCCTTCTTCTGATATTAGTAATTCTTTCCTTCTGAAAAAAAAATTAATTGCCTTTTCGTGGTATCTATTGTTCCTCTCAGAATTTATGTATCCTTCCCAGTTGTTATGCTAGTGAAACAATACAGTTTTTGCACATTAGGATCTTCCTTATTTCACTTAAGTGTATGGTCTCTAGTTGTGCCCATTTACTGATAAAAGCCTCAAATTTATCCTTTTGTATAGCTGAATAACACTCCATGGTATAAAAATTCAACATATTTATTCATTTCTCAGTAAATGGGCATTTGGGTTATTTCCACAATTTAGTTATGACAAATTGTGTTGCTATAAACATGGACACACATATGTTACTATGGTATGATGTTTTCAAATTTTCTGCAGGCTGGAGATGTAGTTTAGGGTAAAAGCCTTCAGTTTAACTTGGTGCTGAAAAAAATAAAATTAAAATAAAGTGCCTACCTGCTCCTCAGCTACTTCGTACCATTTTTTTCCCTCTTGTGTCCTCCAAACAATCATCCATGTATATATGAGCACACACACACATCACACATATAGAAATACATTTATGATTGAAAATCAATCTGCTTCATCCTTTTTCATAATGTATGTAACGAGTTGTTTCCTTTTTATTGATCTATGATTGTGGTGCACACTTCCTTGTGTGAAGTTAGTCTTCATAAATCTTTTTTCATTCCATTCCCTTCCCCTGCCTCCCTGCTACCTCCAACTCTCTGTCCACATCCCTTTAACAAAGGATCCCTCGCCATATTTCCTACTACCTATCTTTTACATTGCTCTTGATATACATTTCTCATAGAAGAGCAAATGTGAAATACTTAAACTTTTGTTCCTTATTTGTTTCACTTAATGTGATGATCTCAAAGTTTAGAGGACTAACATCTGGAATATATAAATAATTCAAAAAAAGTAGACTCCCCTCAAAACTAAAAGACTCAATCAAAAACCAGGCAATTGAGATGAATAGACATTTCTCAGAAGAAGAACAAATGACCAATAAATATATGAAAAAAAATTTATCATATCTGACCATTACAGAAATGTTAATTAGAACAACACCCTGATTCCATCTTACTCTAGAAGAAATGGTTATCATCAAGAAATCAACTAATATCAAGTTCGGGTGGGGCTGCACTATTGTTCGTGCAATTAAAACCTAGTACAAACACTGTGGAGACTCCTCAAAACACTAATACTACAGATGCCATTTCATCCAGGTATTCCTCTCCTCTAAATATCTTTCCGAAGAGTTCAAGGCAACATGTTATTGTTGTTTCTTTTTGTTATTATTGAAAATAATGGACATCATATTTCTTTACTCATGTAGTCTTGGTACTTACTCATATAGTATATGTAAAATGGAGAAAGAGGAATCTTTAAGAAGCAAAACTGTTTCTGTCATGAAAATCTTTTCATATTTTTATATAAAAAGGTTTAATTATAATAGGATTACAATAGGAATGAGCACTTTTAAGCATCATAGAAAGTTGGAAATTTTCATTTGGTTTTGATTAAAAATATTTTAATGAAGACCTATGTAGTCATAAAATAAAATTGTTTAAGATTTATAGTACCATCCAATATCACACTCTTTATGACATTTCACAAGTTCATGTTTCATATACGATCTCATAATCCAGAGTTACATAGTCTTTCATCACGCCTTAAGAAAAGAAGTCTAACGTTTTATGTCCTTTTTCTAGGATTGGAAAGGTCAAATTCGGCTGGTGTCCCAAGCAAAAAGTACAAGAATAATAAATCATGAAACAATTAAATAACATTCTAATGCCAAAAATAATCACAAAACAACCAAGGTTCTCTAAAATAAAATAATGTAATGAGTACTGTGTTTGCATTGTTATGACCTATCATTTAATGACCTGTTGATGAAAAAATGAAGACAATTATTAATATGTTGAATAATGCTTTATAAATTACAGAAGCATATGTTTTCTATTATCTCATGGGTCTTGTTAACAATTATGTGAGGTAGACTGGAAGGGAATATTAAACTTATTGCATACATAACGAAAATCTAGTACAGAGAAGATAGATAACTTTTCCTAGATCATTTGTTTAACAAGAGACAGAGTTGGAAGCAGAATTCAGATATTCTGCATAAAGATCAATAGTTTTTGTGCTACAATACGTAACCATGAAGTAAAAATCCCGTACCCTTTAAAAGTTATTTTTTTTCCTGAAAATTGAGTTCCATTAGTGAATTTTAGTTAAAAAATCAGATATAATAAACAGTACTTTGCTTCATAAGGCACAAGCTCAGAAACTGTAGCAAATTTTCAAATAAATCTACCTGGTAGAATAGTTCAGGATATTGTTACATTTACTGCCTTCTTACCTCTCAAAAAATTATTTGATTCCTACAATTACAACATATATGGCATTATCCAAACACTTTTTATTATTCTTTGATTTATTTTTCTAAATAGCTCATGGAAAACATGAATAAGTAGTGCACTAAAATCAGAAGATTTAACTATAAATATTTTATCATAGACTTGCCAGAATTAGCAAATAAAAATATAAGTTTCTCAGTTAAATTATAAATTCTTATAAAAAGGGATAATTTCTTCTAAGTAAACCATAATTATTACATAGTCCATGCTTATAATAGTAAAAACTTCATTCATTTTGTCTGAAATTCACATTTAACTGATGATATTTTGTTTTGCAATCCTACCGAATTCATTCATTGCTATTTCATTTTTTTTTAATTTCTAAACATTTTTATTTCAAATCTCTTTTCACCTCTCCCCAAAAAGACATGGGTCGGTACAGCAATCATAAAAAGGAGATACAAACACAAGAGTCAAATGTCTCCCGCACTGACACTTACAAAAACCGGGAACTGTACACAGGGTTTCCAAACAGGACCTGCAGCAGTTACTAATGTCCCTTGTGAATCAAACATGCCTATTTCACACACACTGGATTCTGCAAATTTACTTATTTTCTATAGGTGTCACTAGGATGATGGTCTTTGGTTTAGCCAGTTTTCCAAGGCAGATGTGTCATGGGTGGAGTTTTAGCAGAATAATTCTTGGTTCTATAAATGTCATAGTTTCTAATTAATTATCAGATAGGCTGGAGAAATGTTATAGTGAGATAAACCTTGACCTAAACTGAACTCATATGGGACTTATTCTTTATATTTTTCAATAACTGTATGTATGAATTTGCATAAGATGTTTAATTTTTCTGAACCTCAGTTACATCTTCTATAAAATAACATTGTATATCTAATAGCTAATAAGGTTGCATGATATATGTGAGACTATGATCATAAGCTGCTTAACAGCAGGCATCTCATTTATAGAGACTCAAAATGTTAGCTAAAAGAAGACACAAAACACATGCAAGTATGCAGATACCTAGTGTACCCATACCTGTCCTTTTGGATAGATATTAATCTAGGTTATCATTTCTATCATAAAATAGAGATTGAATGAAAATCAATGGTTCCTGTCTGTATATGACAGATAACAAAGACGTTACTAATTTAACATCTTAGGAATCAATAGAGTAGTATCTGCAATATTATTCTGTCAATTTGTTAGGCTAAAATGATGTTAAAGATTTAAAATTCTAAAGCCACAAGCATGCCTGTAATCCTGGCTCTTGGAAGGCTGAGGGTGGAGGATTACTATGAATATGGAGCTTAAGACAGCCTGAAATACATAGACCCTACCTGAAAAGAAAGAGAGAGAAAGCACAAAGAAGGAAAAAGCAAAGATTTTAAAAAGGACTATATATTACTAATATACAGTCTTTAGTAATGAACATTGACATTAGTATTTTATTCATATTTTTTGACATGTTTAGTTCCTCTAGAAATATTTTTTGCAGTTTTTTAAAAAACTTGTTGGCCTTCATTTGAAATTGGATTAAAGCCTGGGATTTTAGTAATTGCTGAGGGAAGAAAATAACCTTGATGTCTAAGACTATCAGCAAAATGAAGGTTGGAGAAAAGCACATCATGCCTTCAGATGTCGCAGCTGTCAGTGCCAGCTTAAGAGCTAAATAGTTGTCAATGAAACAGTGAGGTGGAACTTGGGTTGCAGTTTTGTAAGTTCACTTGATGAAAAAGCCTTTTATTTAGAAAATGAATATCATGGCCTCAAGCTAGAAAACTAATCATTTATCTTTTATATGCTTTGGGATATGTTGTACCTAGTTTTGAGAATGGTAACTGAAAATCATCATGAATTATCAAAAAGTTTAAGATCAATTTAGGTTTTAATTGTAGAAAAAGTAACATAAAAAAGAAAGAGAGTTAGCATGATAAACAATCACTATTCTCCTAAAGCTTTTCATTAAAGGCCATCTCAGCCTTTCAAGATTCTTATTTTCAATTATTGTATTTATTAGTTTTCAAGTCCTACATTTGTGCACATGCATGCACACAAAGTTATTATGAATTTATCAGATGCCTGTGTCTTAAAGTTGGACTAGCAGAAAATAAAGTTCAAAAGTTTAGGTATATTTATTCTTTATATCTACTATTTTTTGTCTCAAAGGATTTTTTTAGATAACATGGCTCTTTGACTGTGTAAAACCTGTCATACTATCATTAGAGGCTGCTACTAGTTTAAAATTTTGCTTTTACATCTTGCTCCATCTGTGCTGCAAGGTGTTTAGAAAAACAGTCTGAAATAGCTACATCTGTATATCAAACACCATGGTTCGTAGTTCTCATATATCGTCACAGAAATTCTAAATATCTCTTGAAAAATGGAGTTGATTACTCCAGAAATTATGGCTTGATATTCTCCTGACTCAATCAGATAAGGTAATTCCTAAGCACCAAATAAACTCTGCAGAAGTCTTCACCTAGGGAAGCTCAACTGGAGATTCAAGAAGGATCTTTGGGGTACAGATTTTTAGAAGAGGAAGTTTGTCAGTGATGGCATCTTCAAAGCTCAACTGAATGAGTTCCTCACTAGGGAACTGGATGAAAATGAGTACTCTGGTGTTGAAGTCCTAGTTACACCCACCAGGACAGAAATCATTATTTTAGCCATCAGGACACAAAATATTCTTGGTGAAAAGGATCGGAGGATTCACAAGGAGTTGACTGCTGTTTTTCAGAAGAGGTTTGGCTTCTCTGCGGGCAGTATAGAGCTTTATGCTGAAAAGGTGACAAAGAGAGGTCTCTATCTCATTTCCCAGGTGAATCTCTGCTTTACAAACTGCTAGGAGGGGTTGCTATGCAGAGGACCTGCTGTAGTGTGCTGATGTTCATCATGGAGAGTGGAGCCAAGGGCTGTGAGTTCGTGGTGTCTGGGAAACTCCAAGCACAGAGGGCTAAGTCCGTGAAGTTTGAGGTTGGCCTGATCATCCACAGTGGGGACCCTCTCAACTACTATGTTGACCCTGTTGTGTGCCGTGTGCTGCTCAGCAGGGTGTGCTGGGTATGAAAGTAAAGATCATGCTGCCCTGGCATCCAGTGGTAAGATTGGCCTCAATGAGCCTCTCCCTGACAATGTGAGCTCTGTGGAACCCAAAGATGAGATCCTGCCCACCACTCCCATCTCAGAGCAGAAGCGTGGGAAACCAGAGCCACCTGCTCTGCCCCAGCCGGACCCTACCACATAACAGGGTCTTCCTGTCAGCAGTATCTGAAAATGGAGGCTGCTCTGTGAAGACACTTAATAAATCTTGCACAAAGAAATTAAGGAGGAATTTTGAAAAGTTTTTAAAAATGGAAAAGTAAATGCACATGAACTTCATAGATTGGATGGAAAATTTTTCTTAGTTTGAGCTCTGAACTACATTTTCTGCTCCATTTTCCATGATCCTAATTTAAAAAGCAGAAGAAGAACATTAAAGTAACATACTTAATAAATGAGGTATAAAAATAACAACAAAACTAAATTTAAAGAGCTACCACAAAGAGCCAAAAATATCCTGTGAAAAAAATAGAAGCACAATGTTTAATACAAACAATGAAAAATGTAGCTATAGGAAATACTTAAGTTTCAGTAGCTAGGCTACAGTTTATATCAAAACTGTTTCTTAGGGAAGGAGTTTACTCACAGTAGTCAGATTAGATTCATGTAAGTCAAAGCCAGGAGAAAATTCCATTGAGAACAAAATTAACAAGTTTGCTAGAAGTAACATTTTTTCAAAAAGGAAATACTTCTGTTTTTCCCTTCAAACACTTGTTTGCCTCATTATACATCCGAAAAGAGTCCCCATATTTTTATCAGTTATATCAAACAGATTTCTCAATGAATGAATTTATCTCATATTTAAAAATGTGTACTTTTTAGAGATGTTCTCAGTTGAAAATATCAGCATTTTAGTGTCCTTTGTCTTTAGAACCTGTTTCACTTCTATTATCTTAAAATACTGATTATTACACTTCTTAGAACCTTAAGATAGTCACTTAGAACATCATTCAGTAAATAGGCTTTTCTATTTCTGGATCTCCTCTTCTCTCATAACCTGGTCTTCAATTTCTGAAAACCATGGTATAAGTCTCCAATAATTAATATTGGGGCAGATGTCTGATGACTTGTATCACAAGATGAAGCAAGACTCATGACATAAGGACAGGGCTGGTGTACACTCTGTTTATTAAAATGGTGTTGTGTCTTAAGTGCACGAAGAGTACAAAGATACTCTTAGAGAAATCCAAAAGATAATTTGAGAAAAGTGTATTCTACAGTTTCACTGATGGCATTAGGCTAGAGTAGGTAGGTTTGGGAGTAGTACTGAAAATGTGCCTACATCTGTGGCTGCAAGGCTATGGGTCCCTCTATGTAACACAGTACTCCATTGGCAGAATGCTTATCTGAACTATCAGGGTGGCTACATCTATTTCCTAGATGCAAAGCAATTTGTACATGCATTTTCAGTGCTGATTATTACATATGGTCATATATTTGAAATTGTCAGTACACTTACAATTAGCATGATCATTTTAAATTTAAAGATGCCAATGTTATCTTAACATTACTAACCATCTCACTAAACTAAAACACATGACCCTTGACCCTAAAACTTCATTGGTCCTCATTCTTTCATAACCCCCTTTCTTTTGGGATGTCCCTACAATTCCAAATTAATATATTTGTGCACATGTCCTTCTATATCTTCCTCCAGCCCCTATGCTTTTATGTCTATCTAATTTCATTTTACTCAATGCGACAACAACCTTAATTAAATCAAATATTAAAACCACTTATACTCACGTCCTTGAAGCTGAACCTGTCTGTAGAAAACACAAGCATTCTGAATGGTCTTACTTATTTCATGACACAAATATAATATAGTCCCTCAATGCTGACTATATTTCATGCCATATTTTTTCAGTGCACTGATCCTCACATTTCCAGCCTACTATTCTATAGTTGCTTTTGTTTCCTTAAGCTTTTTTATTTATTTAGTACTGGTCTGCAGGTTCTCACTACACAGATTGAACTCGTAGTGATCCTCCTATTTTCAGCCTCATGGGTGCTAGAATTGCAGTTGTGCACCACCATGGCCTGTATTACTAGCCAACTCAGCAAGCCCAGGGCTGGGACCAGCAGGGCATGCTGAGGATCAAATCCTAGTCCCTGCGTGTGCCTAAGCAGGCACTTTAATCCACTGAACTATCTGGTCAGCCCTGATCCTTAATTGTATATCATATTTTGTTCCAAACATAACTCAAATATTGATCATTTTCCAATTCTATTGAGAAATTTGAATAATCAGATAACTCAAGTTTTACTGACACCATATTTACCTATCTATCTCTATCTATATCCATGTATTTTACTTCCCTTCCACTTTGGGAGATGGCTTCTACTCCCTTAACCCAAGCCTATGTCATTCTGCACCTCTAAGCCTGTGAATAAGATCATTTGTGCTCTCCACCATTTAAAGTTCCACTATTCCAGCTCCTTTACCATCAAATTTCCTTTTTTTTACTGAATAATATTTATCCATAACAAACATTTACTTCTCTCTTTATACACAAAAGTATCTCTGGACACTATTTTGCTCCTACCTTCCACATTGAATTTCTCTTTTGGGCTGGGGAGATTGCTCAGTAGAGTAAGTGCTTCCTTTCCAAGCTCAAGGGCCTGAGTTCAATCCCTGGTTCTGAAAAAGAGAGATAACTCCAATATCTCTCCCTTTGTTGAAAAAACAAAAACATTGACAGTGCTTTCTACAGCCCTATGTCTTCGCTCTCTTGTTCCTCTTTGACTCAACTTGGTTTTCACTTCTAGATGTTTGCATAAACAAATCTTCTTAAATTGTTAATGGACTTATATATGATCTCATACACAATCTTTATTTATTTAGCTTCTTATTTGAGCTTATTTGTAGCATTTGCTAGATCACATATTTCTCTGCTCCTTAAAACATGACACTTCACATCCAGGTTAAGCTACTCACCTGGTCTTCTTCCTATTTTTCTAATGTTTCTTAGAATCACTTCTATCTGAAATACTTTTTTATACAAATAGTATCACAATTCACACTCTCGCTTAAGACCTATGCATATAATTGCTCTGTGTCAGGGAGGGATACCTCAGCCATAACCCCTAAAATGCAAATTCTCACAATTTCAAATGCTTATTCCCTAGTTTTTCTCTTTAGCTTTTATTGTCCTCTATCACATTGGTTTTTTTTTATTTGCTAGATTTATTGTAGAACTTTCTAAGCAACATGCTGAATCCATTCATGCAGAGATTTTTTAAGTCATTCCTCTGTAACATATACAGTATAGTAAGCTTTCATCTTTTGAATCAAATTAATATATGCCTCATTTTATTGCTTATTAGTTCTTTTACTTGAATTTTTTGCTTTCACAGCACGTAATTTATATTTCTCTTTGAATTCTTGGAACACTGGGAATATTAATTTTGATTATGAAATACTTGTATTTCAATTTTTTAATTTTATGTCTTTCCTTAATAGAACAATCTCACTCACTTTGACATTTACAAATCATAAGAATTCTAGTAAATATCTATAGAATTCAAGTTTTACATAATATAAACTGAAATAGGTCGTGTAAATTTCTAGAATTAGTGCAGTCTAGAATGTTCCATATTTCCTATAAATGACATTCTTCTTAATCATATTCAAGAAAAAATATAAATTTAAAAATTATTTTCTTAAGTTAA
Organism: Ctenomys sociabilis; assembly: GCA_004027165.1. NCBI lineage: Eukaryota > Metazoa > Chordata > Mammalia > Rodentia > Ctenomyidae > Ctenomys > Ctenomys sociabilis. The sequence continues at coordinate 21,592 of PVKA01036338.1, forward strand.
AAAATTATTAATTAAAGCACTTTCTCAATGAGTCATAAATAACAAATCCAGATGAAAGGATATAGACAGAAATGTAAACATAAGATATAGAGCATAGATTTCAAACTAGTAGTAAGAGAAATAAACATGTTAGAGCAGTAGGAATATTTAATACAAAAATATATAATTCTGAAATGTTATTCATATCATTTTATGGGCTTCAGAAGATTTACCTTTACCCTAGGTTTATTAGCTTTTCATTTATCTATCTTGAATAGCAATTC
>PVKA01036339.1:0-21884 GCA_004027165.1 Ctenomys sociabilis
TCCTCTTGCACATGAGCATAATATGATACTGCTTGTTCTGGGTGGACAGGAATGACAATGATCTGATATTCTAGGTCGTTTCACATTAACATCTTTTCCTTGTAGAGAGGGATTTAGAATTCACTGGAGGGTGGGGACGGAAAAGAATAATCAGGGCAGGATAATAGCACCTTATCTGAACGGTTTCTGTCATCATTCTAAAATAAAATAAAATTTCTTTTCCAGAATTGTTCTTGTTTTAATTGTTACCATTGTTCAAGGGGGGAGGATTCTCAGCACAAAATAAAGCAACGCTCCCCCAATTCCATTTCTCAGGTCTGTGAAGAGGGTAAAGGTATGAGGGAAGCCTTTTCATCTCTAATTGGATGCTGAAGGGGCCCCCAAAATGCCTCAGAGAAGGTGAATAGTTAAAAAAGAACAAAGAAAGGGGTGGCCGTGGACCTGGCCGGGCGCTCCAGAACCTTCCCGAGGGTCACTTAGCAGGTCAGGCCCACTGCAGCTTCCCAGAAGGGTCTGGGCTTCCGCCTCCCCTCTCTCTGTGCTGCGGCTTAATAAAGCTTAATAAAAGGTGTGATTGCCATGGCAACCTCAGAAACACTTTCAAATAGATGGGCAATTATTATTCACTCATTTACTGTTTATTGTAGCGATGCCAATCACAATGAACTCCAGGGGTGTATTAATGGAGATGTGATCTGGCCTGGCACCCTCGGGCATGGCACTGTGATGCCTGTCTCGTTAGCACAGCGCTGCCAGGCGGTGGGTACACAGCCTCCCGCTTTGGTGCCTCAGCACCCAGCACATCTAGAGAAGAAGGTGAAAACATTTACACACATGAACACACACACACACACACACACACACACACACACACACTGGCCCTGGTGCACAGCCAGATACCCTGGCACCACACAGCAGGACAGAAACCTTTACCCAGCCTGAAAGGAGTTTTTGTTTCTTTATTCTTCCCCCTGGGCCCATGTTCAATTCCATAAAGAAAGTCTCTGTCTCATCAAAGCTTGGTGAACCCAAGAGAAAGAGCAAAGATGTCCCAAGCCCCGTTCCCTTCTGGGCAGCCCTCTGTTTCTGGTTTGAGACTAGGAAGGAAAATCTCCAAGCCTGCTGTGCTGGCCCCACGCCCTGGGGTGTGCTAAGACAGCAATTAAGACGGGTCTGGTGGAGTGCACCTATAATGCCAGCTCTTGGCTGCTGTAAACAGGTGGATCACTCTGAGTCAGATCTAGTAGTGAGGCCCTGAACGCCCTGTAGACCTTTCCCTAGAAATAAAAAACAAATAAATAAAAGACTGGGAAGGAAAAGCACAGAGTGAGTGCTTCTCTTTATACACTGCAATTCCTTGTCCTACCTGCTTGGGATTAGAAATGTTCCAGAGTTTGGATTTTTTATTTTTCTGATTTGGAAATACTTACATAGAACATAATGAATTATCTTAGGGATGGTATCCAAGCCTAGACACAAATCCAGAGGTGCTCCACAGATATCCTCCATACCAGCCTGATGAGAATTTTACACAGTATCTTCAGTGTAACCAATCACCCGAGAACAGATGTGGACCCCCCTTGTGGCACCATGTCAGTGCTCCGAAAGTTCCAGATTTGGGGAGCATTGCAGACTTTGGGTTTTCTGACCAGGGCTGTGGTTAAGGTCTCAGCCTTGCTCCACACACTACTCCTCACAGTCTCCCTCGTACCCTCTGCTACACCCTGCAGCCTGAGAGATGCTCTGGCTGGAGGATTTGCTGAGCTGTTAGTGGATGTGTGTGTGGGCAGGGGGTGCTTATGGGTTTTATTTTAAGATAGGGTCTCACTCTGTAGCTCAAGCTGGCCCCAACTATCTACAATGCAGACTGGCCTGGAACTCACCAGGCAGCCTGAGCTTCAGGTTCCAGAGTGCAGGACTACAGGCCTGCATTGCCACACACAGCTTTGTGCTCCGCCTTGAAGCGCTTTCCTGTTCTTCCAGAAGGTCTCCAGCCATTCTCTGAAGCAGAAGTTACCAGAAGACAGCTTCCCTCCTTGACTGCTTGTGTGGAACACGCCAGACACTCCCAGGAAAGTGTGGAGGAAGGCCAAGGCCTGCAGGGAAGTAGAGAAAAGGGGACCGTCCACAGCTAGGAGTGTGTGGCAGGGACCTGCAGAAGCTGCAAGCCGGCCCATGGGGCACCAAGGCACCTCAGCAGCATTCCGTGTCCCATCCCGAAGTCTACTCCAAAACCACCCAGCCTCCTGGCTCCCACAGGTCAAGGGGTGATACGTCAGCTGGACCGGTGGGGATGAGTGGTGACCCAGGCAGAGCGAGGGGACCCTTCTGCAGGGCTGGGTCTGTACACAACACTAGCCCAAACGAAGGGGTGGGCTCGGAAAAGGCTAGTAAGTACTAGGGAAGATCAGGTCTCAGTGCCAAATTTAATTTAATTTAATAAACAAATAGAATTGGGTGACATTTCCTGCGCACCTCTATGGATGACCTAAGACCCCCGGCGAAGCCAGGCAGCCTTACCTCCCCAGAGGCTTGTTCCTCAGTCAGCAGCTCGGTCCCGCTCACGTCTGCTGACTCGAGGCTCTGGCCTCAGCCTGATTGCCGCTGCCGCCAGCATTTCCGGCAGCCAGTCAGCCCCAAAGACAGATGGGGATGGCGAGGTGCCTGTCTCTGCCTCGGATGTGGGGCGATGTGGAAAAAATTATTCTGCCAGGTGTAAAGTGATAAGGAAGACTTTATGCAGAGCTATTGCCACAGGTGTAGTAGGGGAGAGAGAGTGGGCTCAGTTCGGAACACAGCATGGACAGGAGGAGGTTTACGACCAAGGAGTGGGCTGAGAGGGCAGCAGGGCAGAAGGAGAATGTTGGCTGAACATTTGCACAGGAACTTGCTGGAGTCCAGCCAAGGTGATCAGCCCCAGCCCACTCCCACCCCGTGATCAGATATAAAAGGCCATGGGCCCCCCCACACTGCCTTATGAGGAGTTTTCTAAAACTGGATTTTGCAAGAACAAACGAGGACACTCAGATCCATGGCTGGTTGACCAATCCAGAAAAGAGCTCAGAGAACGCTGACCAAGGTTTGGCCAAGAAGAGGGGTTCAGTCACAGACAGTGAGGAGGAGCAGAAAGAGAAATTGGACAGGGAGCAGGTGGATTTGCTTCCTGGCAGGGCTGGGGGCATGTGGCTGGGAACAGCATGCCAGAGGAAGCTGGGGGAACCACAGGAGCCGCTTGGATGCCCAGGATGAGGGCCTGACCTGGGTACCTTGGCAGGCAGCATCAGTACGGTCACTTGGATATGCAAGAGTTTTAGCCACTCACGCGAGGCCTCCCCTCAGCCAGTGGGCTGGAGAGACTGTCACGTTCTGCTTGTGGCTGTCTCGCAACCCTGAGCAAGGTACACAGCCCTTCTAGAGCTCAATTTCTTCTTGAAAAGGCAAGGGTGGCAGCATCATGTCCTTGGGAGTAGGCTAGGTTTTGAAGGCCTGGTGTTTCCAGGTGCTGGAGAAGTGTTTGGGAAAAGGCAATGCCTGTCCTTGCATCAGCTGTGAGAAGCAAATGAGGAGAAAGGTCTCTCTCTCAGTGGACTAAAGCATCTGCTTAGGTAGAGCACAGAGGCCAGGGTTCCATCCCTGGTGTGCCGTGCTGGCCCCACCCCTGAGGCATCCTCAGATGGTCACTGAGACCAGGCATGGTGGCGCGCACCTGTAATCCCAGTGCTTGGGAGGCTGAAAACAGGAGGATTACTATAAGTCCGACCTATGTAGTGAGACCCTATAGACCTTGTACTAAATACATTTTTAAAAAGCTCTTCTCTATATCTGAGTCTCGAGCAGGCTGACTCCTGGAGCCACACAGCTCTTTTCTCTCAGAGATCTTGTCCCTTCTGATGGACAGCCCACCTGTGGCTGGCGCGTATGCCTCTCCCTGCCCAGGGCCAGCACTACTCCCACTGGATGAGAGCCACCCCATATGCATTCTGCAGAGCCCAGGCTACCTTCTCCTGCATTCTAGGGACGCTGAAAGGGAGCACCGTGATCTGAACGTTTGGGTCCTCCCAATGTTCACATGATGAAGTATTAACGCTCAACGGAGGGTACTAAGCAGTAGCGATGATCAGATCCTGAGGATAGAGCCCTCAAGCACGGGATTAACATCCTTATGAAGGAGTCTACGGAGAGGAACCCCTGGCACCATGTGAGGACCCAGAGAGAAGGCTCTACCTACGCACCCAGAAGCCAAGCCCTCAGATCCAGAGTCTGTAAGCACTTTGACCTTGGACTTCTCTGTCTCCAGAGCTATAAGAAATGAGTTTCTGTTGTCTAGAAGCCATTCCGCCCACCGTGTTTTGTTATAGCAGCCTGACTAGAGTAAGACAGCTATCAAGTAGCAGAAACACGGGGTCCCCAAAGGCCAGCCATCTTGCTGTGACCAGAATAAGGCAGTGGTGGTCGAAGACTTGGAGTGACTCCTCTGACTGTCACTCAAAACTGCCAAAGGCGTGAGGCTGAGGAGAGATTGTGAGGGGCAGTTGTGGGTAGGAGTCCCATAAAGACGGCTGACCCAGAAAGCTGACCCTGGTAGTGAGCATGTACGGTACTTTGGCTTAACTGTCACCAGCAGCCTCAACTTTAACTCAGCTCAATAAATGCTTCCAGAACAGTTTTTTTAATGTGCCATATAGTCTGACTGTACAAGACGCTGGGAATACAGAGATAAATAAGGCTCATTCTTTGCCTCAGGAATTTACAGTCCAGAGAGGAACTGGGAATGCAATCAAATAAATTCCAATGCTCTGCAGGATGGGTGCTGCAGTGGCCATCTGAGCTATGTGCAGTGGGAACACAGGACAGGCCTGGGAGCTGCACCACGGAGCAAGGGGTCCATGTGCCCTGCAGGGAAGGGGAAGAAAACTGCATGCACAGGCCCAGATATGGGAAAGCGCCCAGCTGCTTGGAGAGCTGTGGCCACAGCTGGTGGCTGGAAGCCATCACTAGAAGATGAGCTAGCCAGGTCAGAGAGGCCTTGGAAAGGCCATCAAGGCTGTTGGGACTTACGGACATTTATGGTAACCCTGGCCTGGCAGGGCGGGGGTGGTAACCAGGGCTGGGAAGTGTGAAGATGCCCCAGTAAGAGACAAAGTCAGTGTGGGGCAGTGAGCTGACCTCCCAAAGCCTGACACTCGGGTCTCGCTCTGATCCCCACTATCCACATAATGGTGCACACCGCTTGGGCCTCCGTGATCCCCAGGATCCCATCTATAAAGTGCAGACACCAGCTCATTCCCTTTAGTGACACGGCAGCAGCTGCCTAACAGCAGCCCTGGCTCACATTGCAGGCGTCCGAAACACTAAGGTTCACCTTAAAGCTAAAGGGTGGGAGGAGTGGGCTGGAAGTGAAGCACACAGAAGAACACGCAGAACGTGGTAGGTGAACAACAGATACTTGTCATAAGATGCCAAATGTAATCTAGGAGGAGGAAAAATGAGTCAAAGATATCTCTGACAGTTCTAGTATGTTCTCTTGCAGGGGCATGGAGGGGAGGTCTGGAGGGCATGCACCCTGGAGCAGGGAGCCTCGGGGCCAGCGGCCCTGCTCTGGTTTCCACTTCTCCCAGGGGTGAGGGTGGCTTTGTCCCAGCCACTGCAACTCAGCTTGATCCTTAGGAAGGGTGCTGCTTCTGTGTCTGTTAGATCTCTGGCAAGTTTTGTAAAGAGAAAAATGCATGCTCACACGGGGTGCACTGTGTCGGAGACGGAAACAGGACCTCCTACTGGTCCCTGACTCCCAGGTGCAAGCCGGGGCCTCATCTGTCCCATCTCTGGGATGGATTTGTGAGTTCCATGCCATTGCCATCATATACATGTCACTGAAGAGGAATGGGACATCTAGGGAGGCGAAGGGACTAGAGTCACATAGCTGATAAGAAAGGAAGACAGGGTCTGGCTGGATCTGCCTGGCTTCCCTACCCTTTATCCATTGCCACTTCTACAGAGCCAAAGCCTGAGAGCAAAAAGGAAAACCATGGTAACACAAATGCTTTCTTTCACTGAAACAAAGGCTGAGCATGAAGTTGAGCTACAGACTGGGAGTGTGTATGCTGGGGGCCCTGCACTCCAGCCCTGAATGGACAGCATGTCTTGGCTAACAGTCACGTTCTCTGTGTGAACTCAGAAGCCCCAAGGCCCAGCTCTGCCCCTTCTATGTTTGTGTCTCTCTCTCCTCTCTGTTCTCCCCAGCCTCCTCCTGCCATCTGTCCCGGTGTCCAGAGGACAGTGGCCCCTTCTCAGAGTTCCCCATGCTCCCCTACTCCCCAGGTGCTTGTGGTTTTAGGGAGACCTAAGCCCCAAAGAAAAACAAAGTGGATCATTCACCTTGGCACCCAGACACTCAGATTTAAGCACCTGAACAAGTTGCTGAGGCCTCTGAGACTCAGGGAGCCCCAGCAAAAACCTGTTGAGGAACCATCTCTTCTGAGGGCTCCCTGACCACACCAGGCAGGACAATTGTTCCCGCCACAGGTGGCTGGGCACCAGACACCACACACTAATGTACTTCCACATTTCACAGCACAGCAAAAAAGGTGAGCATTCTGATCCCAGTTTGGAGGCTTAGAGACTGAAACTAGAGACATTCAAAGATAGTATTGCTGATAGGAAGAGAGACAGAGGGACCCTGGAACCAGCCCACCTGACTCCCAAGTCAGAGCTCTTGTCCACTGGGATGCATGCCCTCTCACAGACATCTGTGTCCCCTACTGTGACCAAGGGAATCATAAGCACTCAGCGTAAGTGACGGTGGCAGTAGGGTGTGAGGGCAGCACCTTCACACCTGGGTGATGATGTCCCACCAAGGTCACCTCTTAAGCAGAGCGATTCCTGCCACTGCTGAAGCCACCAGGATGAAGCCAGCCCAGGCCACCAGACCAGGTGTCTCTGTCCCCATTTCTCAGGGGGCTTCCCCAAAGTGTCACCTCAGTACATCACTTAAGCTGGTGAAGCCTTATGGCGTTCATCACAAAAATGGAAATAACACTCGCTTTTCATAAGTCATGGGGCTTTATGGGGACTTAATAGGATAATGGATGCGAAATGCTAAAGTATTATAAATAAACTATAAAGTATCACACAAGCACGAGGCTTTATAATTAATTACAGATGAGCACATGCCCACACACCCACACCCATAAGCGCCCATTTGCCCATACACAGGCTCTCTGCTCTATAGAGAAATTAACATAATGACAGCCCCGCTAAGGCCCCACACTGGGACCTCCCAGGCCCTCTACCCTTCCTTTGCCATTACCCACTTAGACTGAGTGGGCTCAGAGAAGCTGAGGAGGGGCTGAAGGGCTTCGAGGAGAAGCAGGTGGGTCTGGAGCTACACTGCTCACCCACACCTGCCTGTTCTCACACTTCTGTGTGCATTTCTGTGAACACAGGCATCTGAGACAGTGTAGCCAGCCAGCCCTCGAAGAAGGCCGTCAGCACAGCAGGACTAACTGGGGAGAAGGCTCCCACTCAGCAGCTTCCTCTAGGTGCCAACCATTCATCCTTCATCCTCTCATACACCAAAATTTATTGAGCACCTACTATATATGCCCAGCTCTAGCGCTGAGAACACAAAGAAAAGATGGCTCCTGCCTTTGAAAAGCTTGCAAAGGCAGCTCCATGCACAAAGGCCTGTGGGGCACTGGGGCATGTTTGGGAAGGGTGAGCTGCTTGGGGCCTCCAAGGTAGGTCTGCTGTGTGCTGCCAGGTGCTATGGATGGTGAAGAACTGCAGGGGTCAAAGGCGGGATCTCAGTGCTGAGATCTGCCTGCCACATAGGTGAGTTTAAACTCTATTCTGTGTGCAGTAGGGAGCTCGATTCTGTCCCTGTCTCTGTCTCTCTGTCTCTCTCTTCCTTCTTTTCTTCCTTTCCTCTTCCTCTTCTTTCCTTGTTCTTTATCAGCACCTATTTGTAGAGCGCAATGTCTGCATTCCTTATGTGCAGTCAGCACACCTGTATACGACACCCTAAGTTCTTTTCTCCCACCCTTTCCCTCCCCTCCTGCCCCAGCCCTCCATCTCTTCACCTCTTTCCCATCCAAGAAGCATTGTTCGCCCTGCTCCTATTATCTGTCTTTTACTTCACTCTTTATTTATAATTTGAGCTTCTTGTATAAGAGAAACAGTTCAATAATTGAAGTTCACGAGTCTGTTTTATTTTGCTTAACTTTATGGTCTCAGGATGCATCCAGTCCTCTATAAATGACTCAAGTTTATCCTTCTTTATGGCACAGTGCTACTCCAGTGCATGTAAATGCCACATCTTCTTTATCCATTTATTTGCTGAGGGACATCTGGGCTGCTTCCAAGATTTAGCTGGCATCCACTGTGCCACCATAAAGATGGGCTTGATGTATCACTGTCACACAATGTCTTTAGCTTCTTTCTTTTCTTTCTCTTTCTTCTTTCGTTTTGTTGGTTGTTATTCTCTCCTTTACTATATTCCTCTTTAAAACTGGTAGTGGTTACCACTGGTGAAACAAGGTAAAGCTGTACAAAATTTGTTCCTCCTCTCTCCCACCCCATTTCTATTTCCCTGGGATGTGCTACATCAGTGGTTCTCAAAGTGTATTCCCTGAGCGATACCAGGATTGCCTGGATTGTGTCAGAAAAGCACACACTTGGACCCTACCCCAGCTATCAGATAGAGACCTGGGGTGGGCTGGGGTCCAGCCATCTGTCACAGCCTTTCATGAGATCTGATGCTCTTGAAAGCTTGAGAAACACTTCTATCACCCACCCAGGTCATCTGTTATTTTCTACACCTGCTCCTATAGTCATCAAGCAGCTACAAACATATATGTGCTATTTTTATGCATCATTCTTCCAAAATGAATTATAGCCTTTACTAAGCAATCTACTTGAATCATGATATACCTTCTGATCAACTGATAGCCATACTTAAATATTTATACAAGTTTACAGTTTATGAATATAATAAAATGTATTCAGCCATTAATTGTTAGATATTCTGGTTACTTATAATTATGTCCATGCCTAAAATAATGTGGTATCGAAGGACCCTACACATATCTCCCACTGCTCTTATTTCCATAGGATTGCTGAAAGTGGGAATGCTGAATCAAACGTTATATTTTTAATATTAATAGGTATCAGGCTAGGGATATAGCTCAGCGACAGAAGAACCTACCTGGTAAGCATGAGGTTCTGAGTTTGGTTCCTGGTACCAAGAAAAAAAAAATTATAGCTATCACTATCTGCCCTCCTCTAACACTGCAGCAGCATACAGTCCCAACCGCAAGCCCTGAGACACCTGTTTCACCACATCCTCCTGGCATTTGGCCTTAGAGCTCCTCAAATTTACATTTAAGCAAAATGGCTGGAGAAGGAGCGAAGCTGGGCCAAGGCCTCCTTAGGGACAGTTAGCCCGGGTGAGAGATGACAAAGGCCCAATTCAAGAGGCTGGATGTGGCCTGCCCGCTTCAGGAGCACACGTGATAAAAGGGTGGAGGTGGGAATGGAGAAGAGGGGTCAGATCAGCACGGAGCGGGGCGCTGCCACCGGCTGGCAGGCTCATTTCACCTGCACAAAATCAGCTTGGCAGGTGAGGAGCTCTGAGAGCGCAGGTGAGGAGCTCTGAGAGCACAGGTGAGGAGCTCTGAGAGTGCAGGTGAGGAGCTCTGAGAGCACAGCTCACGTGCTCTGACTCACCTGCAGGTTTTAGGTGCCCTTTTGCTTATTAGCCCATCTAAACACAGTCTCGGGGAACCTTCCCCATCCTAGAGCCCCAAGACTAAGCATACACAACCCTGTCTCCAGCCACACAAGACCAGTAGGCATCAGGCACGGAGCCTAAGAGATCCAGAAACCAGAAACCTGTGGTGCAGGGGCCTCGCTGGAGTTTGGGCAAAGACATTTAGAGAGAAACTGCCTTGGGCAGGAACCGTGTTACAGCAGAGACTTGTGGAAAGACAGGGCTAGGTAAGCTGTGTACACTGAATAAGGTGACTAAAAGGTGCATAGGCATGCTGAGGAAGCAGCATGTACTGGGCGAGGGGCAGAAGACAGAAAAGGGACTGAGTGAAAGGCAGTGAAAGCCTAAGCCCACCTAGGGGGGCAGAGAGGGGCCCCAGTGCCCTTGCAGGGAGCCTCACTGCCCTTGACGCTGCGTTCTACCTAGTGCCACAGTCCGGAAACTGCTAGGTCCCCACAGCATCTCCTCTCCTCCTCTCTGCACACGTGCACTGCTGCATCGGTCACATAGAGATCCCTAGCCCCCATAACCAGCTCTCAGCCCCAGAGCTCATGAACTCTGGAGGTGAGGTTTAGCGAATCTAATCAGCCAAAGATAATCTCATTCACAAAGTGCCTTTTATCTACTTTACAATTTCAGTCTTTTCTGGGTAAAACAGTAAAAAGAGAGAAACAAGGTAACTTCTGCATGAATACACAATTAATCCATAGAGCAGGGAACTGGTCAGTGAATACCAAATCTCACCCAGGCCACACTCCTGAGATTTTACCCAGGCCCCAGGACTTCACTGGATCTGCTTCGACACAGGAGGATGCTTCCAAAACTCCCATGCTATATGGTTTGGTACAGGGACATGAGTTTCAGGTCCAAAGAGAGCATGGCCAGACTGATCCAAACCTACACCTCACCATCTGGAGCCCGCGACAAGGGCTGAGAACATTGTTGGGAGACCCCGGGCCAGAAGGAGATCCCCCACGGGTGTGACTCAGAGACTAAAAGGCTTTTGCGGCAAAAACACATCTATTTTAACTTTAGAGTGAGTCATTAGCCTCCATCAAGACAGGGAGCATGAATAGGGTTAAAAGCCAGAAATAACTAACATTTATTGAATATTTATTATGCTTCAAGAATTGTGCTAAATTCTTTACATAAATTCATTTAAAGCTCCCAATAACCCTATGAGGTGAGTACTTGTACTTTTATGCTTGCTTCTCAGATAAGGATTCTGGAGCTAATAGAGGCTAATTAACTTGCCCAAGGAGAGGAGGCTTATGCAAAGGGAAGCCCAGGTTTGAAAACAGCCCGCCTTCGCCTTCGCTAGCCCTTGTTGATTAGCTGGCTCTTCTTACACAGTGTGGGCCCTGAGGAAATGGATCAGGGCCAAGGGGAGTCAGTCTGCTGGTGGAGAGGGGTTGAGGGGTGCTGAAACTGCCAGGTTTCCCTGCAGGATACAAGCCATATAAGCCAGGACCATAGGCCCTTGCGTACTGGGGGACAAGCTTAGGGCACTGGGTGACCAGCAAGGCACATGGCTCCAGGAAGAGGAAACAAGGAGGAAGGTAGTGGTTTTCTGAGGAGACAGATATGACACTTTCATTTTTTAAATCTTTTCTTTTTAAATTCATTTTAATGAGAAAAAAAGATAAAATGCAATGAAACATTTTCAAAACAGATTAGTAGGATAGTTACAATAATTAATGCATTGTATATTATTGTCTTCATATTAGTAATTCAGAGGACAAGAAGCAGAGATGATATCTTATCTAAACAATATTAGTACAAACCTTTCTTCTCAATGAACTAAGATTCTCTCAGGCTTTCACAGACAGAAAATTGGTCAAGCAACGGCTGTGACTCATACAAATGGCTGACACTGACGAAAGATCCACAAGGTGCTGTACATGGCTTCAGGGTAAATCCTGAAGGGATTTTAACTGACCTTGTCAGATAGCAAAAGTTACATTTTTAGTTATATAGGTCTTTCTTTAATTTGGTCTTAACCATGCAGGAGAAAAGTACAACCACAAGGTATAAAAAGCAAAGCATATTAATATGCTGGGCTGTAAAAGGCTCAAGTCGACAACTTCAGACAACTTCAGTTGTGCTGCTAACTCACTACTTTTATGGACCATTGGACTCTATTGAGTTATTTTGCTGAATTTAAGTACCTACAGTCTTTGGTCTGGCATCAAGTATGAAAAAGTCCTTTAAAGATTTCTCTACCCAGCTCTTAGGAGGCTGTAAGCAAGTGGATCACTGAGTCTGATCTAGTAATGAGACCCTGAACACCCTATAGACCCTTTCCTAAAATAGAAAAGAAAAAGACTTCTCCAAATATAACTTCTCTAACTGCAATGAAACACCCATCTCTGTCTGACAAAACAAAGCAACAAAGGGGGATATAAATAAAGGACCATTTTGTTATTAATATATATGTATATATAAGATAGATGAGATATACAGCTACTTTCTCTTAGTTCACTGAGAAATAACACTGCTTCACACGGAATTAGCTGGGGTCCAATTGCCAATTCTTCCAGATGTCAATCATCTCATGTCTGCCTCAGGATTTATTTAAGAGACAAACAGATACCACATTCCCAAACAAAGCCCAGGAGCAAAATGCTCCACCCAGCCCCTACTCCTTGTCATCTAGTCCCTTCCCAGGAAAGCCCCACTGTAAAATTCCTGGCCTTCCCTGGGAGTTTGCTAGCCTGGGACCAGGATAGCCGAGCTCTCCACTCCACTGGAGCAGCTCCATCCTTATCACCTTGAGCAAGTCTGTTCTCCTCCCTGACCAGGAGCTTCTTAGTTCTGTAATGCTACTGCGGCCTCTTCTAGTTCAGTGCCCTGGAGAGGACAAAGATTCCTAGCTCTGCAGCCAGCATCCTCTTTGCAAGTACATCCCTGTACTTGGGGGCAGCAAGGAGTGCCCTTGCCCTTTGCTTTCTTCTGCTGTACAACACTGTCAGCTGCTCTGCTCATTCCTCTACACTCATACCCAGCCAGCTCTGCCTACAAAAAGTCATGGGGTGAGAAAACAACATCTGTGACTTCTTTCTTTCTTAGCCTCTCCAGAAATCAGATCTGCAAGGATCTCAACTATTTCAGCCTAAAGGAAACTTGATGTAGAAAGTTGGTTTGGAGCCAACATCAGCCTGTCCAGGCCTCCGAAGCCCTCCCCTGATGCAGGAGTGCTCCCAGCACAAGAGGTAGTGCTCCTTCCTTTTTCTCTCCTATGCCAGTATCACTGCTGAAAGGCAAATCTGCTCTCTGTGCTGTAGTCACTCCCAAGTTGAACTTGGGGTCACGAGGACTGGTGAATGGGCACCCAGCCCCATCTGCTCTGGAAGCCAGGAAGAGCCACCGTGCAACCATCTCAGAGTCCATTTTTCAAAGTTTGACGTCAATTTGTGGCCTTAGATTGGTTTTTGTTTCTCCGGACTTTGTTTTCTTTTTCGTGATGAATGGTTATTGTCAAGCTGGCTTCGAAGAAGCGATAGGCAGGAGGTGGGGGCTGGGTGGAGGGCACGCAGCGTGGGTTTCCCAGTTGGGTTATTGTTTACATTTCTTTTGAGGGAAGAGAATGGAGTGGGAGGTACCTGAGGTCACAAGTGGGTCACATGAGACAGACACCAGGTCATGTTAGAGCTGTCTGTCCCTTCACGCAGGCCAGGAAACAGCAAGACCTCTGCCCCTTGCTTTTCCCCACAAGTACATCCTTGGTCTGGGGGACGGGCGGCATGTCACAACTGCAGCGGATGATGCTGTCAACTGCAGATAAATACAACCAAAACAGACCCAGAAAATTATTTCCTCTTAATGGAAAAATTATCAGGCCCTGAGCAGCCTGATCTAAGGGCTTTTAGAAGCACAGAGAAATACACTTGAGTCTGCTCTCGGCTGCTTTTCTCCCCACTGTCCCTCAGGGGAGGCTCCGCTTCCTCCCATGATGCCTTGCGGGCAGAGCACACGGCCCAGCCAGTCAGCCTGGAAGACAACAGGATCCCAAAGATCATGGTTTAGGATCACAAGGTTAACTTGTATGGGGTTAACTTCAGGGATATAAGTTTGAAAAGACATTAGAAATTTCCCTACCTGTCCCTCTTGTGTACTAGAAAATTAAACTGTGGCCTAAGGAGAAGTGACTTCATAGAAGACCGTGATCAAGTGTAGTGGCTAGACTCCCCATCACCTGAAACAGCCAGGGCGCCAGTGCACCCCATGGTGCCTCTGACATCACTCACTCCCACAAGCGACAGGGCCCTGGATCCCAGGATCGTGGTTGCCTTCATAAGGATGGTACTTTCGGCATATTATATGATTTGTGTACAATGCGGTTACTTTTTTCTTTTTGGTGGTACTAAAGGTGAACCCGGACCCTTGTGCATGTTAGGCACGCGCTCTGCTACTGAGCTACACACAGCCCCAGCCCCACAAGTCTTCCTTCATCACGCTTTGTCATGGCAAGCCTCTCTACCCCGTTACTAGCACCTTGTCACTTGTTTTCATTAACACAGTGGCAGTGGATAAGCCAGGAGCAGAGGCTTGCCTGTGCATGTGTGGCTTGGCTGGGTGGCTTTCATTTCCTCAGTTGCCATGAGGCTCCCAATCCCAGAATGAGTGACATGTGGCACAGATTTAAACACAGTCCTCAGCCAGGAGCAGAGTAGTCATCCGGGTCGGCAAACAGAACTGTGAATGAGAAACATAAACATTGCCTGAAACGTAAGCATTGCTTTACACCTGCAACTATCCAGAGCCATCATAGAAGAAATCTAACTGCTACAGCGCTCCCTCTCTTGAGGTGGAGCCTATTCCACCTCCTGGTCATTGGGGCCACCTTTCACTTCCAGAGGGACAAGAAAGAAGAGCTGGAAGTGGCCCTGCACTTGTGCAGGACTTCCAAGGCCCCCAGTGGAGGAGCTGAACATGGTCTAGGTACACCTGCTTCTTTTTCCCCAGGGAATCCTTGTGACAGGATGTTTGTATATTTATCAGGATGGGCTTACTAGTGGCTCAAATAATTATAAAAACTTCAGTGCCTTGATTTGTTAGTCTATTTTCTGTTGCTATTACATAATACTTGAGAATGGTATAAAGGAATAAGGTTTATTTAGGTTCCTGCTCTGAAAACTACAATGTCCAAAAGCAATAGCATCGGCATCGGCTTCCTGTCAGGTGGGATCCTTATGGTGAAAGACAAGGGAGGGAGAGTGACAGAGCAAAGGGGGCTGAGCTCTCCCAGCAGCTATGCTATTTCTGGAAGAGAGGCACCAACCCCACAACCCAAACACCTCCCCAGCCAAATGTGCCCCAAGCATGACATCCTCCCTCCAAGTCATATCTTAGAGGCTTCTTTCTGTCTCTGCCCCACCACCTCAGTTCTAGGCCAGGCCCTTTTCATCCCTCTCCACTATCATGGCAACAGTCTCCCAGTTCTTCTTTCCAATCTCAGTCCCTTTCAGTTCACTCTAATTCGTCCAGATAAATGACTCTTCTAAAAACTGCACTTGCATTGTAATGTCACTCCCTTAATCAGAATAGCTTTCAATTCTCTCCTAAACTATGAAGTGTTCCTTTTGGCTTAGCTAAAGTATGGAATCTCAGATGACTGGTCAAGCCTTAGAGTGGCTAGACTACTTGGAGAAGGGCATCACTGTGCTGAGGATTAGTTCTGACACATGGACTTTTGAGGAATGCACTCAAACTCTAGCACTTGACATCATACACGTTCATTTCTCTATCATGTCCAATTCATTGTGGCAGTTTGGAGGAGAGGTCTTCACTGCTTACTCAGGGGCTTGGGGTGTGCCTCTCTGCTATGCTGTTCATTGTCCTCTAGGTCCTTCCCTGGATGTGCTCCAGCCAGCCAGTAATGAGCAAAAAGAGTAGAGAAGACCTCTAGAGGGCTTGTGGAACAAGTCTCCTCCACTCATTCCACTGGCCAAAACTTAAATGAGCCCACCTATCTCCGAGGAGGAAGGTAGCGAATGCTGTCCATAAGCTAGAACTAAGGGGAGAAAGAATGACATTGGTACATGATCTGTCTTTACCACACCTAAAGTGATATTTTATGTATGTCTATACCAGACTGGTTCCTTAACAGCTTCCTTTCCTCTGCCCAAGGAAGCAGAACAACTGACAGGAATTCCTTGTGGCTAATCTCTCACTGGCTCAGAAATTCCTCTAGATTTCTCCTTCAATGGGAGTCCCTGCTTTCCTCAAGTCTCCTGTCTCCCTTGCAGTTCTTCCTCTCAGCTTAGATCTTTCAATTTGACTTACATATATGGTCTAGTTTCTTCCCAGGAGACTCCTTATTGGATTCACCCCATTTCCTGCCCTTCTCCAAGCAGTCCAGGTACTCTAAAGCATGATCAGTCTTTTGAGATTCAGTACTTCAGCCAAGCCAAAAGGAATACTTCACAGTCAAAGGAGAGACTTGAAAGTTATTTTGATTATGGGAGTGGCATTACAATGTAAATGCAGTTTTTAGAAGAGTCATTTATCTGGTTGAAGTAGAGTGGGCTGAGAGGGACTGAGATAGGAAAGAACAACTGGGAGACTATTGTTATGATGGTGGAGAGGGATCTCAAGGGTCCAGCCTAGGACTGAGATGGTGGGGAGAAGATAGAAAGAAGCCTCCAAGATATGACTTGGAGGGTAGATGCCATGCTTGGGGGGCACATTTGGCTGGGGAAAGGCAAACAGAAAGGAAGCAGAGCCACAGCCCAGGTTTCCAGCTCTGGCCCAGCAGGGCACATCCAGAGCCTCTGATCGCCTCAGCCCACCTGGTGGCCCCCCTCAACTCGGCTCCACCAAGTATCGGCACTGCCCAGACCCTCCAATCTACTTGCAAGGAATGTGGAGTTACATTTAATTAAAAGTATCTACACAGAAACGAGATTAATTAAGTCTCTTTTACCCAGGAGCCCTCTCTTTGTGTTCACTTAAATGAGGTTTTAAATGTTGTCTCAATGTTATATCTGGGCAAGATTTCTCCAGACAACACTTCGTGTAGTTCCAAGGCTCCCGTGTAGCTGGCTGGAAATTATTTAGTGGTGAGAACAACCCAAGGACAGTCTTTTCCCTGCTCCATCGGCTGAGCTCCAGGCAGGTGGGGACCTTGGGCCACAGAAAGTGGAGTTCTATAATGACATGGTGGAAAGTTCTCTTGCACAAGAGCTGCCTCCCAAGGCCACCTCTTGATGCAGAGCAGGTGGTTGGGGAAACTCTTTTGATTGCTATTTATGCGATGTTCGCCTGACTGAAGTTGTTCTGAATACAAACATGGCCTCCAAGACTCAAGTGGCTGAGGCAGCCTCCCTGCTGTCAAGGTTCTGCACACAGGCAGAGTTGGGTGCGGAAATTACAGATGTTTGCCACCACACCCAGCTCCTGTTGAATCTTTTCTACCTGAATATGACCGAGGTTGGCACATAGCCCTGCCTTTCCTGCCTAGAATGGCTGATTTGCTGTATCAAGGTGACTGCGCAATGGGGCCCCCAGGAGCTAGTGTGACATGATCCCTGGATATGCCTTTTCAGAAGAGGTAAGCATCTGACTTGAAAGACTGAGTAAAGAACATCACCCTCAGCATATGGATGGGCATAATCCAGTCTGTGGAAAGCTTGCCAAGAACAAAAGGCAGAAATTGCCTTTCTGACTTGGGCTGAGACATCTGCCCTCCTTTACTTCAGATGTCCCGACTTCCAAGCCTGTAGACACAGGCTGAATTTTACCATTGCCACTGCTGGTTCTCCGGCTTGCAGACAAACACACTGGGGGACATCTTGGCCCCCATAGTCTGTGAGCCACAGCCCTCCCTAAATCTCCTAAATATGTCTATTTACGTGTCTTGTCAGCCTTGCTTCTCCAGAGGATGCTGACTGCTGCTGACTTCCTTTTGGTTCTATCACTGAGCCACTAAGGGGATCTTCCCCTTTTGGACCAGGTGGTCCTTTTCATACTAAACAAGTTGAAATTTCCATTTTCTCTGTATTGTCCACACTTGGGTCATCATTTAATTTAATTTGAAAAGCATTTATTGAGACACTAGAGGATAAAGTTATAAGGCCCAATGAGAGGAGGGCCTCTTCCTGGCCTTTGAGGTTTCCAGATGCCACCAGGGTGATGGAGGAACAGGATCACTGCTAGGAAAGGCTCCTGCATGGTATACAATGGCACAGAGGGCAGGGAACGTGGATTCAGGCCTGGGTACAGGATCTTGGAGAAAACATCCCACAAAAATATATAGGCAGCACTAAAAAATGATCCAGACCCAGAGAAGAAGGGTTTCAAGAAGGGCAGAACCTATTCATTTGGCCTGAGGCATCTGCCATCTGACACAGAGCAGCACCCCAGCTTCATACCCCACTCTGCCACCTACAGACAGAAGAGCCAACTTGGAGCCCACAGCTTTCTCCATGTGAAGTGATAGAAATAGTGTTAAGGTACTGAAAGGGATTTTTGCAAGGATCCAATGGAACAACCCCCAAGCCTAGCTCATGTTGGACTCTCCAGAAATAAGGATTTCTCTCCTTTGCCTCCTGTTCTTTGGTATATTGCATTATTTTAGTCAGGTGTGTTAGATCCTGGCAATAAAACTAGCTGGTGGATTTAAACAGAAAATGAATGTATTAAGCCAGTGTCTGATGATCTCATTTTCTGGAAGGTCAGTAGCAAAGCCAGTCTTGGAAAATCCGTGAAAGTGAAGAGGCTATGTGGTCAGAAATGTGGGAAGACTAACACCATGCTTTCTCTCTCTGGGAGGGCACTATAAGCCTGCCAGCACTATTTCAGGGACAGGGTTACTCCGATCACCAGCTCCTGGGAGGACCCTCACTTGTCCCTGCTTCTCTGCATCCTGGGTGGACCAGTCTGTCCTAGCTCAGGTCAGCTCTACTTGGAAAGTAGCTAGAATGTTCCGTTTCTTCAGAGTATATACTCTGCCTCACACCACTGCTGAAATGGTGGTGAGTAAAGCATCTTCATACCCTCAAAGGAGATTCAGGTACTATGGCGAAACAGAGCCCCTCCACCACCAGCAAAGGGCCCCACGTGTGACAGGTGGACACCATGTTCCTCTACCACATCATGGCCTCTCTTCCATAGCAGCCCCCTATGTTCCCCATAGATGGCCCCATGCCAGGCACCCTTTCCTCTCTCTCTTGCATCTCCATGGTGGCACTCCCAGGAGAGCAGTCGAAGAGTCCACCCTAGGAGGATGGATGCTCCAGCAGAGAATCCCACAGCCACATGTGGTCACCACTGCTCCTCAAGTGTGGCCCCCTTTGATATGGTGAGCACGAGCTGCCTCTAGCCAAAGATTAATTGGTGGGGGATTGGGAGATTTCTCTTCCATAGCAATGGGCTTTTCTGTCTGTATTCATAAGATGCCAATTAGCATATTTACATTTTGGATGCAATTTAAAGTTAGACTGATTTTTCCCAGACATGGGCTCGAGGGTGGAGCCCTCCTAAGATAACTGTCACTGGTGTAGATGTCCAAGCCATGCCCCACCAGCTGCTGGCGGAGACCATGCCCCTCTGTTGGACCCTGGGAAAGCCACTAGCTCTGGACAGCAGAGGCTCAGATGAACCAGTGCTCCCCACCCCACTCCTTCAGTTAGAGTCCAGTTCCTTGGAGTGGTCCAAGCCAGGGTCTCATTACAGGTGCCAAATATTGCTTTAGGAAGAAAAAAGACACAGAAAAAAACTATGTTTGACACAAGAAATCAATTCTGTTTTAATTTATTTTCATTCAGCTTCTTATTTTTAACCTCCTGCCCAGACCATCTTGGGGTCATATCTAATGTCATTGTCCCTCTCCTACCACTGCCAAATCCCAGCCTGGGGACCCTGGATATCCTGCCATTGGGTCATTGACCTTGTTGGACACAGCTGCCTTCCTTCTCAGCCCAGAATGCAAGCACCAGCGTTACAGGGAACATTCACTGCAACAGAATGCCTAAAACAAAGGATTCCTGAATCCCCTGGGGATACTGGCTTCTTCCTGGGCATCTTCAGGAAGCAAAGTATCTCTAGCACAGCTGGAAGAACAGCTGGGGATGCAGGTGCACACCCCATGGACAGGCACAGTACCATGGACTCCCCATTCCTAATTCTAACCGAAGCCTACAGTTCCACACACAGTAGTAAGGGCTCAGGCAGGACCCACTTATAGTTGGCTGAGCTCAGCATCTCCCGCCATCTGATGTTTCTGGGAAGCAGCAGCCCTTCCCTGGTGGACAGGACAACAGCTGTCAGAATTAGTGTCAGGGGTGGCTTGAAATGTTTGAACTCACTATGACCTCAGACTGAAATCAAGGTGTCAGCAGGGCCATCCTCTCTGCTAAGGCTTTTGGGGAGAAGTTGGATCTCTTCTGGCTTCTGGTGGCTCCAGGATTCCTTGGCTTGTGGCTGCATCATTGTCCTCACTGGAAGCATCCAAGCATCTTCCAGTATCTCTCTGTTCTCTCTTCACATTGCTTCCTCTTCCTCTTCCTCCTCCTCTTTTCCCTTCTCTCCCTCTCCCTCTGTCTTCTGTCCTTGGTCTTGGTTTTAAAGACACTTCTGATGGCACTTATCCAGCATACCTCTCCTTGTCTCACAATCCTTACATTAATATCTGCAAAGACACTTTAACCAGCTGTCAGATCCCCAGGCATCAAAGATTAGGACCTAAGACCTCCGGGAGCCACTTATTCAGCCACCAGCACAGGCTTTCTCTACCTCTTCTGATGTGCCCAAGAACAGCCCCTATGAGCCTCAGTAAGCCCTTCTACAGCACAGAAAGAGAGAGAGAGGAACAGACAGACAGACAGACAGAGACAGAGAGACAGACAGACAGACAGACAGACAGACAGAGACAGAGAGACAGACAGAGAGACAGATAGAGAGACAGACAGACAGAGAGAATATGCATTTTCTATACCATAAAGCCACACACAAATGCAAGACAATATTATTGCACTGGGAGAGTGGCAAGTTTAGCACTTGAAAAAACTATCAGATTTTAAAACATATGAGGGAATAGGAAACCAATGTTTTTCAAAAACCTCATTTACACCCCAGACCCAAGCCTTCCACCCTCCCTGCCTCCGCACTCTCCTGTGGCTGTAGGGGTGTGACAGAAGCCTGTCTTGGGGGTAGCTTTGTGGCCTGAAAACAAATCATTCTTCACAGCTTGCTCCCAAGTCCAATAAGCCAGAAGGAATTGGTAGAGAGATTTAACGATATGTATTTCAAGAAAAAGATGAAAATGCGTCTACTTTTAGGAGGCGCAGTAAAAACGCATCAGCCCCACAATAAACTTTGCAGTGCAGATGCATACCGGGGAAACATGTAATGTAGTCAACGCGGTAATGTCTCATTTATAGGAAAACCTTCCCTGAGTTCTGCTGGAAGCGGCTCCTACTCATGCCCTGAGGCTGCCATGCCCTGTAGTGCAACTCTGCAAATGGAGTCTCAGCTCTCCAGCGGCGCCAGCCCGGCTTCCTGCAGCAGTCTCACAGGCGGCCTGCCCTGGGTCTCCCTTGAACGTCCCTATAAGATATGGGCTGAAGCAGTTTACAGACCCATTTCACCAGCGGCTGGCAGTGGCAACCCTGAAGACCATACCCTGTTTCTTATAAATAAAGTTTTATTAGAACACGGCCTCCCTAACGGACCTCCGCCTTCTTGGGGCCACAGCAGGAGCTCTGCAGCTGCAACTTAGGTTGTTTGGTCTTCAACGTCTATAATATTTATTATCTGGCTCTTTGTAGAAAAATCTTACCAACGTCCAAATGATACCATAAAACTAATGATAACAGGGGACTAGGGATCTAGTTCTGTTGTACAGCACATATTTCATGTGCACGTGCTCTGGGCTTGATCTTCAGCGCTAAGAAAACAAAAGCAAAACAAAAACTAGCAACAGAACAGGAAGTAGCTGGCATCTGCTGGCTGTCCCGCGCACGCTACGAGCACTGGGCGTTATCTCATTTAATCCCCACCAGCAGCGCTGGTGAACAGTGTAGAGAAGAAGGCCGAGGCTCTGGGAGGTGTCATGGTCTCATGGTCTCGGAAGCCGGATGGGGCTACAGAATCGGGGTCACACACACACACACACACA
>PVKA01036340.1:0-21856 GCA_004027165.1 Ctenomys sociabilis
GTTCAGGCTGGCCTTGAGCTCACTTTGTAGCCCAGGCTGGTCTTGAACTTCCAATGGTCCTCCTGCTTCAGCCTCCCTAGTGCTGGGATTATCACATAAATTTTTAAAAAGCATAAACTATAACTTTGTGGTGGACCACCTGAGCAGCTGTCCTTGAAAAAAGAGCGATTATCTCCATTTTGGCTGAGCCTGACCCTATTTCTTTGTATTGATATGTACATAGCTGGCTAGGGCTTCTGTTTATCTTTTTAATTGGCCTTAAGCAATGTATATTGGTTTAGCTGAGGTGCTGGTGATAGTCTCTGAAGGTGGCATGCATGTTTCCCTGGTAACCTATACCTGCTGCTCCTTAATGTGAGCCGGGTCAAGTGAGGACAAAGAGCCAGTGCTCCGCACTGCCAGCTAGGATCGAGCCTCGAGACAGAGGCTATGACTTTCTGGGGCTTGTAAGATTACATCAGAGCTGAAGCACCAGATCCCTGAAACTATAATATCTCAATAGCATAATGTAGATTACTTTCTCTGCATATCCTCTCTGCATATGGCAGAGATAAATGCAGGCCACCCACCTAGCCCAGCTCACAGTACTCACTTGCTTCCCACAATCCTCAGTCATCCATCCTCAAGCCACTCCTCTACTGAATAAAACCCAGGTCCAGGCCTGGGTCAGTCTCTTTGTTCCAGAAAGCCACCTTTGTGGCTGGACATAGGGCTCTTGGCTCCCTAGGTATTATAGATATGTTTTAGTGCCTTTACTTTTGCCATGGGTTATACTGGGAGTGGTAGATTGGAATTAACTTGGTGGGATTCCAGTAATGTATCTCTGGGATTACAAATATTGGACCAAGATAAAAACTTGGAGGGGACTCCTACATAACTTTATTTTTTTTTAAATAATAAGTTTTTATTGTTAGACTTTTATATTACTAAGCCCTTTATCAATCATTCTTGAAAAATAAGACAGAAAATATTACCAAATCATTTCTCTTTGTGTGTATGTGTGTGTAGGGGGGTTATCAGAAATTGATAACCCTCTTGCCAGGCAGCCCTGTGCCACTGAGCTATGTCCCTGGCCCCACCAAATTATTTCTTATGCAAGTCATAATCTTCATAAAAGAGGGTGGACCAAATAACTCAGTGAACTAAAGCACCTGCTTAGGCAGAGCACAGCGACTGGGGTTCGACCCCCAGCATGTTCTGCTGGCCCTGCCCCTGGGGCATGCTGAGATGGTGACTGAGACTGGGTGTGGTGATGCACACCTGTAATCCAAGCACTTGGGAGGCTGAAAACAGGAGAATCACTAGGAGTCCGATCTATGCAGGGAGACCCTGTAGACCCTGTGCCCCATAGACCCTGGACTAAATAATAAATAAATAAATAAATAAAATCTTCATAAAAAATTTAAAATAAAGTATACTAAATTTGCAATTGTTAAATACAATGCAGTGGCCAAATTTGGTGGTAGACCCCCAAGAGGTCATAAAGGTCCTTAATGAAGTCTGCTCAACCCATCAAAGTAACTCAAAGCTGACTTCCCTGGGCACACTCTTCTGAGGACATGATACTATCACTGTACTCCTAGGCCTGAAAGGAAAAATGTCCCAGCATTAAGAGGTGGTTGTCTGTTAGACAGGGATGTGGGGAGGTGGGTGGAGCTTGGGCTCATCCCTGTGAAGGCATTCAAGTCCCCAGTCAGGTGTGGTGCAACAGAACCTGTGCTGAGAAGAGGAGGAGGAGTGGTCAGTGCAAGGCCCAACTTTCTCTATTCCACTATTTTCCAGCATAGAACTCTGAGAAGTTCCAGAAGTCCGTTTGTGACCCTCCCCCTCCTTTCCCCCCGTCTCTCTCTCTCTGCCTCTGTCTCTGTCTGTCTCTGTCTCCGTCTCTGTCTCTGCCTCTGCCTCCGTCTGCCTCTGTTTCCATCTCTGACTCTGTCTCTGTCCCTTACTCCTTCCCTCTCCTATTGCTGGCTGTCATGGAGTGAACAACCTTCTCTTTCCCTGCCCTTCTTCCACACCATTTCTTCACTGGAGCCAACCAATCAAGGGATGAATCCTCTAAAACCTTCACCATGGGGTGAACAACCGTCCTCCATTCAGACATTTAATGTCTGCCTCAGAACTAGCCCACCAGGGATTATAAACTTAAACCAAAATAAACTTCTCTGTTCTTAAAAAAACAAAAAAGAATTCTGTATTTGAATCAGGCCTTCCAGGTTGTTATAAAGGTATATATTTTCATGATAAAGGGAAGAAAATATTTTATTTAACAATTTGTTGGTTTGGTTTTTAACTTCTAGAAGTGCGGTACATGGCCTTCGAGCTGTGTGCTTGCACAGGGCTCTGTGGGTCACAGGTGCAAGTCTGTAATGTCAATACTGGTCTGATTTCCTTCTGTGTTACTTGGGATTAAATTCAAGGCCTCTGGCAGGCTAGGCAAGTACTTTGCCTCTGAGCCATACCCTTGCTCCCCTCTGCATATTTAAAGGAAAATATTCTTCAATCAAAGCTGTATGTCACCAATGATGCATAGATTTTAATGATGACAACTACTGCTTAGTGGGACGGAAGTGTCTTACTTTGGATGAAGCTAACAGTCAAGTGCCTTTCATGAGGAAAAGGGCCAGGCCAGGCTGGAGCTGGCAAGAGAGCAGCTGGCCACTTAGGAGTTGCTGGGAAAGCTCCAGGGACAGAGCCAGGACAACCTGAGAGCCAACCATAGGAGCTCTGAGCAAAAGGGCATGGTCTGCGTACAGCTGACAAGCGTCCAGAGGTCAAGGGCAAGTCTGGGGTGAGGAGTCAAAGAGTGGCCTGGCTGAAGCTGTCGAGGATAGTAAAGGAAACCAATTGCTGAGGTCACCTTTGCCCTCCCTTCTGAATTTTCCTCTAGTTCCCATGTTCTAGAACTTGTCCCTGCCTAAGGCCTGTGTAGGAAGGGCAGTAGGCTACAGGTGTGTGGCTCAATATTTAGTTTTTAGGGATCAATTTGGGAAAACAATGAGATACAGTGTTGAAAAAAATGTTTTCTAGTACCAGGAGCTGAACCCAGCCAGGCCTTTTACATGCTAGGCAAACACTGCACCACTGAGCCACACCCCCAGCTATCTCTAAATTGCCTAGGATGGGCTTGAAATTATGATGCTTCTGCCTCAGTTTCTCAGGGTGTTGGAATTACCAGCAGCTGAATGTTTTTATTTTTTTATTTATTTATTTTTACAGGGATCAGATTTAGGGAACAAAGGATTTAGACAAAGAGGATGATAATGCAGAGGACGAGACGTGAGGGAGGTCAGTAGGGCAAGCAAAGTGCAGGTCCACACCTTCCGTGCACTTCTGAGCCTGAGTCAGGTGCACCTCCCAGGAAAGAAGCCCAGAAGACTTCTGCTGGGTGCAGCTCCACAGGCCCAGGCCGCCTAGCTCAGCGAGAGTTCCCATTCCCGATGTGGGAGGACCAAGAGCTTCACAAAGGAGCCATTGTCAAGCTTGAGAGACACTTAGGTAATTATTAAAATAAGGAATATGGAAGAATGTATATTCTAGGAAAAGCCTTGAATATAAAACTTAAAAAAAATCGCATGCACAGCTATCCTGGACTTCAAAACCAGGCGTGAAAAACAGACTGTAAGATCCAGACATTCAGGCTGCTCTTGTAGGGGAAGCTACTTTATCTCAGATTCACTGGGGTGGGCTCTTAAGAGAGGGCATGCTGGTGCCTGTGGGGGCTGCCTGGCCAGGACTGGGAGAAACTCCTTGTGTAGTTCTTCTTAAACCACAGCAGGCATCAGAACCAGCTGGTAGTAGTGCTCGTTCAAAACCCAGAATTTAAAGGAACTTTTGCTTATTTATCTTTAAGTGTGCATGTATGCGTGTATATATCTCAGAACTGGGGCTTGAACAGCTAGGCAAATGCTGTACCACTGAACTACAGTCCCAGACTCAGTTTTATTTATTTTAAAAAATCATTTATTTATTTATTTGGTACAGGGTCTCACTACACAGCTCAGACTCTGAGTGGTCCTCCTGTGTCAGTCTCCCCAGTGCTGGGATTATAGGCGTGCACCACCACACCTGGTTCCAGAACTGGCATGGGGCTGGCACTGCACGTGGTACTGGGGATCGAACTCAGGTCCTTGCACTTGCCAGGCAGGCTCTTAGACTGTTGAGTTATCTCCCCAGCCTTCATTTTTATTTTATTTGTTTTTTATGCATTTGGAACAGTCTACAGGGTGCTTAGGGTCTCACTATGTAGATTGGACTCGTAGTGATCCTCCTTTTTTTCAGCCTCTCAAGCGCTGGGATTACAGGCATGTGCCCTCACGCCCAGTCTCAAGCACTGTCTCATTGTGCCTGAGGGTGGGGCTGCCATGGCAGGCTGGGGATCAAACCCCAGCCGCTGTGCTCTGCATAAGCAGGCACTTTAGTCTGTTGCGCTAACTGACTGGCCCATTTTTATTTTTATTACTTTTATTTTAAGGCAGAGTCTTCTTACTAAGTTGCTCAGGCTGTCCTTAACCTTGTGATTCTCCTGTTTTAGCTTCCTGAGTAGCTGGGATTGTAGGTATGTGCTACCATGCCTGGCTTCAAACTTTTTTCCTTTCCTTCCCTTCCCTTCCCTTCCCTTCCCTTCCCTTCCCTTCCCTTCCCTTCCCTTCCCTTCCCTTCCCTTTCCTGTCCTTTCTTCTTAGACAGTGTCTTGCTATGTATTCAGGCTGAAACCGACGTCACAATGTAGCCCAGGTTAGCTTTGAATTCACAGAGATCCTTCTGCCTCAGCCTCCCAAGTGTTGGACTACAGGTGCGCACCACCACGCCTAGTTTAGGATCTTATTTTTAACCATCAAAATTTATATATTTTAAATTTTTAAAAGGCAACTTTAGCAGCATTACTAAGGAAAAATAAGCTCCTTGCAAAAAATTAGGAGAGAGCCATGTGATGTAAATTTTCTCCCACATAAACTTAGAAATGATAACAAGAGCAAAATATTCTAAAGGTTAATTGTATCTGTTAAGTAATCTGGCAAAAATAAAAGGAGAAAAGCTCTTAAATGGAATCATTTCAGAAGAGCGTAATCAACGGCGCTGGCTGCAGAGCATGGGCTGGACTTCAGGTAGAAGCTTAACGGTGCAGGAAGTGAAAGGACATGAGGTGAATGAGCAAAGGAAGCCTAGAAAGCAAGCGAAGGAGAGGGCCACACAGCAGGAATACACCATGTCCTTGGCCAATCCCTGGTGGTGGCTGGAGGCAGGAGGGAGCCAGCTCACTGATGCATGCAGGGCAGTGGAGCGCAACTGGAGAAGGTGAAGAGTGGGTGGGGCATGAAGGAAACCCAGCATCTGCCCAAGACAGCCAAGAGGCTGGAGTGGCTTCTGTGCGTCCCAGAAAGCGCTGAGGCAAACAGTACACAGATCACCTTTCCGGTGACTTTGTTCCTATAACTTAAGTATTAAATATTCTTGTCTTGGCTCCACCTCCAGATCTACAGGATTGTCACTGAAGAAGGAATCCTGAAATCCTAGCTTGCAACAAGCACTCCAAGTGTTGCATTGTCAACTTTTCAAAACACCAAGCTCTGAGATGAAAGGTTAAGTAGTAGCCGTGATCTTGTTATGAAAATGATAGCTATCTGTGTTGTAAACACAGCTCTACACTTGCAGGTGGGCAAGGAGGCAGGCAGATTTAGATGAGAGTGCTTGAAGAGTAAGTGTGTTTGTGGAGTTTTGCAACTTTTTGCTGTGATAATGTTTATATCAAAGCTTATTGAATGAAACAAATCCTGTTAGGAGAGCTTGAAGCAGGTGAAACATTGCTGTATAAGGAGTCCACGGAACTCCAGCACTGCGCCTCTGTTTTCCTGGTTGCTTGCTGTCTGGGCAGTGCAGGATCTCGGATTCTCCCAAACCAGCTGAGTCTTGACAGTTACAGCAAGAGACAACTTCTGCAGCCTGAAGAGGAGATGTGGGTCCCTGACTTGGCTTTGCAGGGTAGGTGAAAGTGGGCGAGAGGCAGCCAGCCTGGGCAAAGTCACCTCACCTGAAAGACTCAGCCTGAGGCTGGCAGGTTCCTTCTCTTGGTAGCTTTGTCAGCATTTTCCACAAAGTGAAAGTTACCTGTGCAAGATAACATTAACCAGCTATAGAAGTAACACTTGGAGCTAGAGAAGCCAAGATAGTACTGGAAGTTTCCAAGGCAGAGCAGCACTTAGCTCCCTGGCTGTGTCCCCAGAGAGACCCCCACCTTTCTTTGACTTGTCTGCTGGTGACCTATGAAGGCAAAGCAGGTTGAAGGACCCACCTTGGCCTCTGGGCAGACCCAGTGAGAATTACTTGCAAAGAGGAAATTCGATCTTGGGGTAC
This sequence comes from Ctenomys sociabilis, assembly GCA_004027165.1. Taxonomy (NCBI): domain Eukaryota; kingdom Metazoa; phylum Chordata; class Mammalia; order Rodentia; family Ctenomyidae; genus Ctenomys; species Ctenomys sociabilis. The sequence goes on from PVKA01036340.1 coordinate 6,355, forward strand.
AGGGCAGGAAGAGAAGCCTCCCCTAAGCCCAGGAGTCAGAAAATGTTCATTGTATTCTATTTAAAGGGGCTGACTAGAGGTGTTTGCAGGGATGACACAGAGAAGGACTATTTACTTCTCAGTGATAGCTTCCTGAATTGGCAAGTTTGGGCTAGAGCAGGAAAAAGCAGGTCCAACAATCTTGTGACAGAGTTACACAGGTTGAGATAAAGAACAGTATGACTCCCCAAGCAAATATTCTTGCAGATTCTGCATGAAGACTGGCTCAAGAGGTGCTGGGCTGATTTGTCTTTTGCCAACTAAAGACATATGCAGGAGAACAGAGCCTGCCAGAGTCTCCAGCTGCCTGCTGGTTTCAGGATCATTTTAACTACTCTCCCTACACCCAGCCCATGCTTACAAAACAGGCAGAATTAATTGCACTTCACCAAGAAGTCAGGAAATGCACATGTCTTTATTTTTCCAAAGAAGTAAAATCATGCTCCAGGCCTAGCTGGTGAGATCACTGATATAAGTTATCATGGCAATTCCTTCATCCTTTCTATTGGGTCACATAGAATATAAGGGCTTACCCTGTACAGAGAAGTGTGGCAAAGGCCTGAGTTAGTCAACAAGAGTACCATTATTAATGTCACTACACTATTTTCGGATGAAGAGGCTCCTCCTCCTCGCATCTGCTTTGACTGCAGGCTCTGCTCTGGGCATCTTAACTGGTGTTTCCAAAGTCAGGCAGGTTTGATCCCTGGTGTGCAATGCCGGCCCCGCCTCTGGGGTGCACTGAGACAGTACCCGAGACTGGGCATGGTGGCATGCAACTGTAATTCCAGCACTTAGGAGGCTGAAAACAAGAGGATCACTTTGAGCACGATCTGTGTAGTGAGACCCTGTACTAAATACATTTAAAAAAAAAAAAAAAAAGCTAAAGTCAGGCAGGTAGAGACTTAGTCATCTGCCGAGTTTGGGTGGTGGTCATGGTGGAATGAGTTTTAAGGAAGCTTTATTTCCTCCTCCCATAATCTATCAGCACCTCTTGTTCTTTGTTAGATATAATATTTTCTACATTTTCACATTCAACAGCTGAGTGAATCACTGGAGCATCTTCCTCCACTCTCCGGGTTTCAGCCAAGCTGTTGCCCTGAGGGCCTCACTCCAGCAGGGTGTTTCTGGAGGCTTAACTGCCAGGAACCAGCCCCACCCTAAAGCTGTGCTCAGAAAGGCCCGAGTCTGCACTGCTTGAAGATGCCCTTGACTGTCCTCCCAGCCTTGTAGAATCCACCTTTTGCTCCTAAATGGGACCCCAGCTTCTTTTTTGCCATCCCTACTGCATCCTCTGGGGCATCTCTGGCTATATTCCAGAGAAGCCACTGGCTGTCCCTTACCCCCCATGGCTCTTCAACACCCAGAGCAAAGAGGAAGCTTCAGAAGTAGAAGCCCTGGCTGGCTGGAGGCTTTAGGAGGTAGGAGGTTAGGAGTCAAGGAAGAGTAACAGAAATTGTTTCTTCTTTTTCCCCTGTAATAGAAAGAGAAACATAATCAGCCTCATTTGATTATCATTCTGTGAAGAGTCCTGCTTTGGGTGAGATACTGCTGCTGCTCTAAGAGATCCCATATTAAGATGTCCCCCTGGGAGAGGCCAGAGGTACAGCTAACACCTGATGCTTCCTTGGTGCAGGAGGAGTGAATGGGGGAGGCCTGCCTTCCTTCCACTTGATAATCCTGCCCAGTAGCTAGCTTTGTGGTTGACTTGCTCAGGGGAGGCTGGCCAGGAAGCTTACCTCCCGGGGTGGAAGGCAAGCACTCATGTTTGCTATAATTTGCTAGGTGGGGCTGAGCCACCATATCTTAGGCAGGTAGTGTGGTGGGGTGATTATGTCTGATTCTGGACTATCTGAAGGTTACTGCTGCTTTGTAAGAAACAAAGAGATAAAAGTCAAGTTGAGAGCAAACAGGGTGCTAGAACACAGGCTCACATATCTGGTGGAGGTGCCAGTAGAGTGGATGTTGGAAACAGCTTCAGTACACTGATATGGTCAGGCACCAACAATGGGTGCCTAGGTCTTATCTGGATCAATAAGAGCACTGACTCCGGCTGGTGTTGAGTTCCTTCACTTAGAACATGGGTGGCCTTGGTCATTTACTGATGTTCCATGCCTCAGTGTTCTCATGTCTAGAATGGGTAGAATAACACATCTACACACAGACGTAAAGTGAGGATTTGTTAGTATGTGTATCTAAGGCTTTTAGAGGGGTGCCTGGCACAATGCAAGTGTTATATAAGTATCAGTGGTCATAGTTATTATTGTGGCAAGGAGCCAGGTGTAGACCACAGAGGCTGGAGCTCCAGGCAAGCCTCTGGAGCTGAAAGTAGGAGGAATTAGTGGTATTTACACTGGTTCTGCCTAAGGCTGCGTGTGAAGTAATAGCAGGGGAGCAGGGACTATGCAGAATGACTAGTAAAATACAGAGAACAGAATCTTTCCTTTTTGGGTTCTGCTGCTTGAGTAGATCTTCCTTCTAGGTCTTTGAAATACCCTGTCATGGGCTGGGGAGATAACGCAGTATATGAATAAGTGCTTGCCTGGCAAGTGCAAGGTCCTGAGTTTGATACCTGGTCCCAAAAAAAAAAAAAAAAAAAAGAAATACTCTGTCAAACTCGGGGCTTTGCCTTGCCAGGTAGGTGTTTATACTGCTGTGCTATCTATCCGGCCTGCTCATGACTTATCCTTGTCTCCATGCTAAAATCTCCCATACTTCCAGAGCTGGAAAGAGCTTAGTCTTTAGCCAGACTATAAGTGAACCCTGGCTCTGGTGCCTGCTGGATGTAAAATTCTGGAGAAGTTCCTTAATCTCTGCACATCACTTTCCTTATCTGTAAGAGTGAGGGTAATGACAGTACTTTCTCAGAGAATCAAATGAAATAATGGGTGTAAAGGCTTAAAACACATTAGGAACTGGTGGAAATAAAGGCTTTGACTAGAGAAAGCATAAATTAGCAATTGTGTACGTTTAACCTATAAGTACTGTATTTTAATGCTTTATTTTAAAAACTGCCAAATAAGTGGTACACACCTGTGATCCCAGCACTCAGGAGGCTGAAGCAGGAGGACTGCCTCAAGTTCAAGCCCACCCTAGGCCATATCATTAGCTAAGGGGCAGCCTGAACTATACAGCAAGACAATGTCTTAAAACACAAACAGGGCTAGGGAGATAGCTTGGTGGCATAAGTGCCTGCCTGGCAAGCACAAGGTCCTGAGTTAGATCCCCAGTACCGCACACTGTGCCGGCCACCAAAACTAGGTGTGGTGCCTCATGCCTGTAACCCTAGAGCCAGGGAAGTTGAGACAGGTGGACCACTATGAGTCTGAACTGCATATTGAGACCCTGTATTAAATTAATTAAAAAACAAAAAACCGAAGAAAATTGCCAAATAAAAACACTATGCAATGAACACCTTTATATACATCATTTACATTTAGCTACTGTTTTATTTCTTTACCATTTTCTTTTGCTGTTATTGGTGGAGCTGGTGGGGGTGATATTTATTATTGTGTATATACATACATTTTCCTCTTAATAATTTGAAAGTCAACAACAAGCATCACTCCCAAAACTTCAGCTTGTTGCTTTACCAAATAGTGATTCTCTTACACAATCACAACCCAATTACCACTTGCAAAATGATTAAGAACAATTATTTAATATTTAGTACATTTTCATACTTTTCAGCTGCTCCCCAAATGTCTTTTAGAGCTGTTTTGTGCAGGTGGGAACCAAGCATGGATGCTACATATATTGTGTTTTGTTCTCCCCTTAGTGTCTTGAATCTAATAACATCCCCATCACAGTCAGTTTTCTGTTGCTGCAACAGAATATATAAGACTGGGTAATTTATAAAGCATAAAGTTTTATTTATCTCACAGTTCTGGAGGTTGGGAAGTCAAAAAGCATGGTGCCAGCTTCTTGGCTTCTGGAGAGGGCCTTATTCTGTGTGGTAAAAAAGCCAAGGCATGAATAAGAATATGTAGAAAAGTGAAAGTGGAAGAATAGTCTTGCTTTAATAGTTATCTGTTTTCCCAGTAATTAATCCAGAACTCCATGGATCCCTCTTAACCGCCTCCCTGCCTCTTAAAAATCACCACCACTTCTCAGCTTTGTTTCATTAGGAATCAGATTTCAAGATGAGCCTCACAGGGAACAAACCACATCCACAGTTAGAAATGTCCCATTGTTTTCTTCTTCAGGACCACTGATTTTTGAAGAGAGTAGGCCATTTTCTCATAGGATAGCTCATGCTCTGGATTCATCTTGTTCTTTCTTTGTGATGCTTTCAATGAAGGTTTTTTTTTTTTTTTTTTTTTTTTTTGTGGAACCAGGGATTGAACTCAGGCCCTTGCACTTGGCAGGAAAGTGCTTATTCCACTGAGCCATCTCCCCAGCCCCAAGTTCTTTTTTCTTTTTTTGGCAGAACCAGGGTGACCTCAGGACCTTGCACTTGCCAGGGAAGTGCTTATTCCAATGAGCCATCTCCCCGGCCTCAGTGAAATTTTGTAGAAAGATAAAAATGTCTGGAGCTTGAGCAGGAGTCCCTGTGTTTCCCCAAGGCCTGTAATGTCTTGCTGGTAGTGTGAAAGGGAGGCAAGATTCTCTTATAGGGCACACTCATCATTGTGTTATTATAGTAAAATATCTATAACAAGAGTTGGCATTTTAACCAAGTATCATTCACTTGCATTCTTCCCCCCACCCCCACCGCCTTGGTATTGAACTCACGACCTCACATGTACCAGACAAGAGCTGTGCCACTGAGCTGTATCCCTGGCCCAGAATTCACTTGCATTCTGCACATTTGCACTGTGTGCAACCAGCACCATGTCTTCATCTTCCCCAACTGACCCTGAATCCCGCACATGCTGACTCCCATTCCTCCCTACCGGGGACCCTGGAAGCCATCATTCTTCTATTTGTAAATTTCACTACTCTAAGAGCATCATGTAAAAGGAATCGTCCATCACTTGTCCTTTTATAGCTGGCTTGCTTTGTTAGCTTAGTATCTTCAAGATCAGTCTGAGAGGTGGTGTAGCGGTGAGCAGAAACACCCAAAGGACACCTGGGATTTGGAGGCAGAGGCTGCCAAAACCTGTCCTCCCCACTTCCCACACCTTCCTTTCTCCCCTCTTCCCCACCCAGTCAGCCAATGCTGTCAACAAACCCTTTTGAGTGCTACATGTTAACTGAGGAGGAAGTGGACATTCAGCCTTTGTTTCTCTTTTTATCACTCTGCCTTGGAGTGTCCCATTGATTACCTTTATGTATAGAGAACTTGTGTGTGTGTGTGTCCTTTTGAGTCAGGGTTTCACTATGTAATTCAGGCTGGCCTTGAACTCAAAACAACCTTCCTGCCTCAGCCTCTTAAGTGCTGGGGTTACAGGCATGTACCACCACGCCCAGCTTTCGCTAACTGCTATAGGCCTTTCACTGTCAATGACTACAGTCCTAATTAAGGACAATAATTTTATTTACTCATACGAACTCAGTGTTTTACATTAAAAATAGACTGTAAGTCCCATTCCTTTTCTCCAAGAATACAGTCTCTTTTGACCCTGGCATTTCCTTAAGTTGCTTTGAATGTTGTGTTTGGCTCTTCCCCGTCTCCACTTTGTAAACCTCCAGCCATTTGAAATGGTTTCTTTATTTCACTTCAGAACTTGTTGCAGCATATCTTGTTTCAACAGCCTCCTCGCCTGCCAATAGAGCTTTGGTTTGCCAGGGTGATGACTCGAAAGCTCTTTGTCAATTCTTTTTGGTCCTGGAGCACTTGTTCAGCTCGTCAGGTTTCATGTGGCTTCAGCGCCCGAAGAACAGACTACAGGCTTTTCCATGTTTTACCATCTGAAATGTAATTGCTATTATGATCATTTCTGGTTAGGACTTCAAATAATTCCTGAGAACATTTGCTTACTGTTTTCAGTGGCAAAAGATTTTTTTCTAAAGAATATCCTGTGTTTTCTGCTTAAAGGGGGATGTGTTTGAGCAAAGAATACTGTGGTAGATGAGCTCAGAAGTGAGTTAATGGTTGCACTGCTTTGAGGTTGAGGGTGGCTTGTCTTGCTAAACAATAAGATACATAGGAATCACCTGGAATTCAGAACGCAGCACAGTGCAATTTCTGGGCTATGACCCTAGGTATCCTCTAAATAAAGACTAGGGTGGTCCAGGACACACTGCCTTGGCATTACAAGACAATTTAGCCTCAAATTAACCTTAATTTAACCTGTTTGAGAATTGACATTTTCAGGACTTTCTGAGCTTCTCCAGATGTAGGTTTTAAGACCCTCTTGTGACCCTGAGGAGGAAGCATCTGACCTCTGACAATGAAGTGACACAGAGAATAACAGAGACAGGGACAGGCCCAGCTCTTTCCTCTGAGGTCACCACTCTTACATCTCTTTGTTCTATCACTCTTCTTTATTACTCTTCATTCTTCATCAGACCTGCTATAAAAACAGTCATTCTGAGTCCCCAGGTCTTCATGTCTTTATGAGGGCTGTCATGTCATATACAATTTAAATCTCTCTCTCCATATATGTGTGTGTGTATATATATATATATATATATATATATATATATATATATATATATTTTTTTTTTTTTTTTCCCCTTTCTGGTTAATCTGTCTTTTGTTACAGGAGCCCTAGCCAAGAGCTGAAAAGTGTAGAAGGAGAAGATATGTTTTTCTTCTCCTGGAGGGGATCATTTTAAGCTTATCCTCCATGATTCTGATTCAATGCTTCCACAGTTTTAGAGGCCTGCTAAACAGAGTACTGGCTCACTCATTATTTTAATCCAGTTGGCTGTACACAAGGCACAAACTTACTGCACTTCAGATATAAATGACCATGAAAACAGCAAAGGCTTTCCTAGCTCACAGGTTTGAAAAAGTAATTAAATGAGATGACAGAGCTAAACTTTTAGCTACTGGGGATTGCACCCAGCTAGGTAAGTGTTCTATACTGAGCTACAATCCTATCTCCAAACCATTCCCAAAAGCACGGACTCAGGCCAGCCAAGGCACTCTCATTCCTCTCATTCCCTACCTCCGTAGAGCAGACTCCAGCTGATCACCCACCTTTTCCTGAGCCACTGAAACATTTCCAGACATTCACTTGAAGGGAAGCCTTGTTAGTCTGCCTCTGGCCTATTTGTTCCAAGCAGTTCCAACCAGGTTTATCCCCTTCTCAACAAAATGCTATAGGGCCACGCACATTTCTGTCTGAAATCTTGCCAAAATCAGACTTGGGGTGAAGAATGTAGGCACTCGGGATCATTACTGACCCCATTAGTCCCACCTCCTACGATGTCCCTTCATTCATGGGCCACACTTGGTTGCACCCGAGTCTTCTCTGTGGGCCAGGGCTTGCACCTGGGCTTTTCCCATCCACACCTAGTCCTTGTGCTCTGGCCACACGCCCAGGTACAGCGTGTGCCTTTTGAAGTTGAGAGTGATCAGCCTCATGCTAATCTCTTCTCCTTCCCTCTAGTCTAATCCTTTTGGCAAAGATCTATTCCAAGGCCACATTCACCTCAAAATAGTTGGAGTAGCACTTCCAGTTAGGGTACCCTGCTTCTATCTTTTAGATTTATTATAAGGTCTCACTGCCTATGACTTCACTAAGCATTCTTCAATGCCCAATGAGTTACAATGCCCCCTGAAAGAACAAAGAAAGACACAACTTTTGTCCTGATTCTTCCTTGTTGCTCACTTTCCCCCATCATCATTCACCTATTTATTAACAAATTCTATATGATTTTTTTGGTGCTAGGGCCCCAACCTAGGGCCTTGTATTCATTGCTTCTGGAAATTATTAAGACCCTAGTATGTGACATGTTGGAAATACAGCTCAGATAGACAAAGTCTTTATAATCATAGAGTTTATGTTCTACTAGAGAAGACAATAAATGAGTGGAAAAGAAAGTTTAAGGTTATAATAAATACTATAAAGAAAATGAGATATCACAGTATTACATAGAGTGAGTGGGGCAGAGGAATTGCTACCAAAGACTGAGTATTCTAGAAAGGAAGTGAGTGATATTTGAGGTGAGACTAGAGGAACCAGCCTTGAAAGGACTGGACCTTGGAAAGCTATCAGGTTTCCCCTAATGGCATCTATGTTTTCTTGTAGAGAAAAAGAATTCATGCTTTTAAGTTCTGATCCAAAGATGTTATAACTTATTGCTAGGATATCAGGAGATATATATATATATATATATTTCATCAGAATGAGTATTCAGGAAGTATAAAGGAAAGACCTGAATAATTAATGTAAGAGAAGGGTAGGAAAATGGCATCTCATTATGCAAAATGATCCTCAACTTTAAGAAAGCTAAGTGAGGAGAAAGCCTGGGGAAGGATGAGATCTCCAGCAGTTTGTGGCCACCATTCCCAGTCCATCCCCAGGAATGCCAGGCAAGGTCTTACTGGGCAGGAGACTGGATGGGGTGGAGTAGGCTGGGGATCTAGAGAGATCCTTCCAGCATTGAATAACCTGTTAAGCTAGGTCCCACTTGAAACAGTAGAAAAAAAAAAATTGAAAGAATGGAAAAGAAAACCTTAAAAAGCTTTGTGGACTAATTTAATATATGTTTAGAATAATAAAGTATCTCAAGTAATTCTGAAGTCCTTGGAAGGCTGGTTCCTAGCATCATAATCACAGAAAGTAATCCAGGAGCAAGAAGATATTAAACATGCATTCCAATCTTCAGAGACGCAGATCTCTAAAAGAGCAATATGGGGCATCAGCTTTAGTTTCCAGAGGACACTTCTTATGTTCCTTTTCCTTAATCACCATGCAGTGAAGTTTTACCACCAACTCTCCCAAATGGGCTCCAGGACCCAGGCCACATGGACACCTCCTCTTGACCACCCTCTCTCTTTCTTTCCATGTTTCTAATCTCAGTTCTCTTCCTCTTCTGACTCTATAATCAAAGCTTGAAAACTGATCTGGAAAAGAAATTATCTTTAGAACAATGCTGTTTAGTGGAAATATACTGGAAGCTGCTCATACAGTTTTAAAATTTCTTGTACTTACACTTAAGAAAGTAAAGGCAATTCATTTTAATAATATGCTATGGTTAACCCAGTAGGCCTCAAATATTATTAACTGGTGATCAATCTCAGAAACTACAAGATTAAAAGGACTTTATCTGGGTGTCTTATCAACTGCAATTCAGGAGGCTCAAGTTTATTTAATTAATTAATTTGTTTGTTGGAACTGGGGATTGAACACAGGCTCTTGCACTTGCCAGGCAAGTGCTTGTTCTACTGAGCTATCTCGCCAGCCTTAGGAGGCTCAAAAAAGGCTCCAAATCAGTGTTCTATGGAAGGCAGGGAAAGTGGGCACTTTTTCAGCAAACAGTGCAGATTTACCATAAGGCAGAAAAAAATTCTTTTATGGAAAAACTTCTGTTGTAGTTTTGAATAGGGGCAGTGTGACAGAGCTATATGGACAACAGAAACTACTGTCTTACAGAACTAAGAAAATACTGTCTTAGTGAAAATATCCATAAAACAAGAACTGATAAACAATTGATAAATATCTTAACTCTGAGCAAGATGTAATTATCCATTTTAGATGCTTGCAGTTAAATGGTAATCAAAGTTCACAGGCCTAGCAGCTGCAGCAGTTGTGCGTAAATTCTACATACTTAAGAGTTTCCTGACTTCGTTTTACAAAAAGAGGCCGAGACAGGAGGATCACTGTGTATTTAAGGCCGGCCTAGGCTACATTGTAAGTTCAAGGACAGCGTGGACTACATAGTGAGACCCTGTCTGAACAACAACAAAAGGGTCAGGGGGATAGCTCAGTAGAGTAAGCGTTTGCCTGGCAAGCGCAAGGGCCTGAGTTCAATCTCTGGCTCTGAAAAAAAAAAAAAAAGCTCTTCAATGTTGATTTATAATGATTTTTTTCTTTTATTCCCACCTAAATAATCAACATAAAAAATATTGGGCTATTTTACACTTTTTCATAGTGTATCTTTGAAATCCAGCATATATTTTACATGTACATCTTACAGTGTTTCATCTTACAATGAAGAAATCACTTTTCAAGGGCCCGGTATAGGGGTTTGTGGGTTGTTTAAAATGCCTGCTTGGCCAAACCCAGTCAGGTGCATGGGCCCCAGTTTGATACCCAGCTTCGCATGCTGCACTAGGCCCACCCTTTAGGTAGTCTGAGCCAGCCAATTAAAAAAAAATAAAAAAGAAACAAAAAAAAGAAAGAAAGAAAGAAAAAAGAATGTTTCAAGTGCCGGGTAGTCATATGTGGTCAATGGCTATTGCTTTGGACAGTAGGGTATTATAGGGCTGGTGAATGGGCAAAGAAGGGAAAAGACTGGGCCCCAAATGTGGAGCTGTTGCCTGCCTGGCTCATGTTTTCACAGATTGGTACAATGGCAAAACGATAAGAATGAAGATAATACACTGAGTTTTTCTTAAAGGTAAATGTATTCAATTTTCATCTCTTGAGATTGTGCTGAAGTAAAATATTCCTTATAGAAATAATCACTTTTGAAATGATGTTAAGAATAATAATAATAATAATGGTTGATGGCAATCTTATTCTTAATATCATGCTTTTAATGTGGCTAAATGAAAGGATCATAACTATGGTGTTCTGGCCATTAACAAAAATTTTATTGGAACATGAAATCTAAATGGCAGAAAACCACTGCATCGTAGCACACAGAGTCCACATTAGCCCGTTTATCATCACAACTGTGTGATGTATTTCTTTTTCTTTTTCTTTCTTTGTCTGTTTGTTTTGAAACTGTAGGGAAGATAAAAATAATCTCTTTTTTCTCCCACCCTGCTGGGTTCTTTAGTTGGAGAGCTAGAAAGTAAACTGACAAAGACCGAATCACAAGGGAAAAGCAAACAGAGTTTATTGACATGTGTGGCCTGCACACACCTTGTCGAAATTCAGTCATGAGTAATTCAAAGGGAGTGGCTGGAATTTGGAGCTTGTATGCCTCTGAACAACAAAGAACAGAATGTGGAGAAGTGACCAGACATGGGAAAAGAGGTTTTAGTCTTCCAGGGGCTGCAAACTGTGGAAAGTTAATCTATGGAGGAAACTACTGGACAATAAGGCTTGCTTTCCTACAGGCTGTTGTGTAGATTGTGCTACAAACCATCTCTGCAGCATTAAGTCTCTGTTGATTGAGTCTAAAGCCTTCTTTTAGGCAGACTGGTGTTTGGCAGAAGTGGATGAAGAGATTTTGGGGCTGTGTCTCAGTTGTCTTCAGCCCTAAATAATCCTCGTGACAAAGTGGTATGTTTTGGTGTGGCATACTCTGATTTATTATAAAATAATCACATACTTCCAGATGCAACTACAGTGTATGGAACTTTTCCCCCGAAATTATTTGAGAATGAATTTTTTTTGAATGAATTGTTGATCTGATGCCCTATCACACTCCAAATTTTAGTGTATATTTTCTTCTTCATGGGCATAGCTCACAAAACAAAAAACAACTATGAAAAAATTAGGATACCAATATTGTTCCACTGTTCTTGTCCAATGCTTAGATCCCATTCAAGTTTTGACAGCTGTGTCAGAGTACGTAGACTCCTGCAGTCTGAAAGAGCTGCTCATTCTCTTACTTATGTGATTCTGACATTTTGGAAAATCACAAATTAGTTATTTTGTGCTCACTGAGCATTTAGCAGGGTGTCACTCTGAAGCCGCCAATGCCTCATTCCTCATCGAACTTTTAATTTATGTATTTTTGACTCTCAGTCTGTCTTAGTTTAGTCAGTACAAGTGTGTCTCCCATCTACCCAACTAACACTCACATACTTGGTGGTAGTTCTTGTATGAATCAGGCATTGGTTTGAAAATTTGGGGGCCAAGAAGATAACTCAGTGGCAAAAGTACTTGCCTGGCCAGAACAAGATCCCGAGTTTGAGCTTTAGTATAAATAAATAAATAAATAAATAAATAAATAAATAAATAAAAAAGAAAATTTGTGTGGTATAAATAACCAGTTAAATGCTGTTTCAGATAAACAATAAATATTTTTTCTATACATTCCAGCTAGTGCATAGAATATATTTGTTCTGAGAAATTACTCCTTTTTATTTGAAATTTAAATTTAAGTGGGCATCTTTTGTTTTACTAAATCTGGTTACCCTAGGTTTTATTCAACTAGTGATTTCCTTATGGGTACCCCAGTTTTTCTCAGCTTTTCAGTTCTCTCATAGACAAGCCTTCGACTTGCCCTTTGGCACTGTAGGCTCAGTTGCTAATTGCCACAAGCCAGTTCCGGGAAGGGAGCTGCACACAGACTATTTTCAATGCCATCTCTCTTTCTTCCAGCTGTGCCAAGTCTCTCTCCTGAATATAATCCCAGAGGAGAGAGGAGGGGATGTTGCTTGTCAGGAAGAGTTGGGGGAAATAAACTGAAAATGACCTAAACAGGACTTTTTGTTTTGTTTTGTCTTTAACAAACTTTCAACAGTTCTGTTTTCAGGCCTGCCCAGGAAAAACCAGTTGTACCAATATCTGAAACTCTCTGGGATTCTGAAAACAACTGATTTGCTTTTCTTGTAGGTTCAGGTTTCAGTCTTCTTCAAAAAATTTTGCTGAAAATTTTTGTGAAACTAAATAGTGGATATTCAGTCTGCCATGTTTTACTGGCCTAAAATGTTCTCCTTTATTTTATTGGCTAGTACACCTAGGTGAGGCATGGCCTCTCAAGTGCTGTATATTCCCATGTCTTGGGAAAAGGTGTTCAGACAAACTCTGGATTTTTCTGAAATTATTCTTCCTTTCCCCCCTCTACCCTGAATACAAGACCCAAGGGCATGCTGTCTTGAGTTCTTTGCCTGCCTGTTGTGGTGCTTTGGCACCCAGGGGTCCCCAGGAGGGCTGCACTACCGTGCTTATATACCTTAAATCTTAACCATGTGAGTTTGAAAGCTAACTGTTCCCTGCTTGTCTGTGGCTGACAGCAACTAATTTAGATAAGGGGAGAATCTCCTAGTTTTCATTGCTTTGCAATAAGTGCTATTTGCACATGATAATTAGTTGACAAAGGCTCATGAGTCACTAATAAATATTCTCCACTTTGTTAAGTGGAGAGGGAAGCGTGCCCTGGGAACCCTGATCTTTGCTCTGCCTCCTCAGGCACACCCTCTGAGAGGACCTCAGGAAATTTCAGATAGTCTGATCACTTCAAAACATTCAGATTATTGTCACTGAATTAGTTGTCACATGTAACAACTATGGGAGGCAGTGAAGTTAAAGCTGAGAATCAACCAACCAAGAAATGGAAATGTGTAGTGGGAGTGGGTCAGGAGTACTCTCAGGTCTTACTAGATGTGGCTCCATTATGGCTGATGATTACTTGTAGAAAGCATGTCACTAGCATTCCAATTCCCACTTTGAGAAAGATGTAGGCCCTCTCCGAATTACGAATCAAGGTCTGTGTGGGTGCAATAGTGTGCTTATTGGGGAAGCTGAGGCAGAAGGATCACTTACAACAAGGGATACAAGACCAGGTTGTGCAATGCAGCAAGACCCCTCCTCTCCAAAGGGAAAACAAAGAAAAGAAAGAAAAAGAGCATCAAAGTCTCTATTTGTTCTGAAAGTAGGAGCTGGGGAGATGGCTCAGTGAAATAAGCCTTCCCTGGCAAGTGCAAGGGCCTGAGTTCAATCTCTGGTTCCGCCAAAAAAAAAAAAAACAAAAAAAAAAACAAAACAGCTGTTCTGAAAGCAGGGTAAAACCAAAGAGCTTTGTGTAGAGGTTAATTTCTAAATGTACTTTTCTAACATGGTTTTCCACAATTTATTGTTTCTCCAGCAGATATTATAGGACAGTGGTACTGGGAAGGTAGTGATTTTCCCAGGTGATGGAGTAAATTATCATATTAATGCTGGTCAAACAAAATTGACCACTTCAATACCACTCAAACAAAACTGAGAAGAATATGTGGTAGGAAAGAGCGTGGAAATGTCTTGGCTACATCCATGATTAAAGAACACTGATTTTCCCCTCCAAGTTCTGGGGATAGAATCCAAAGTCTTGTACTGTGTGCTAGGTAAGAGTGCTACCACAAGCTGGATGTGGTGGTGCACACCAATAATCCCAGCCCTCAGGGAGGATGAGGCAGGAAGATGGTAAGTTTGGGCCCAGCCTGGGTATCTTAGCATCTTAGTGAGACCCTGTCTTATTTTTTCAAAAAGTGGAAAGTAGCAGTGATGGGGATACAGCTCAGGGTGAGGGTGCTGTCTGTGTTCAGTCCCCATAGCCACCACCAAACTTGATGGGACTTGGACCAGAGCCTCTTTGTCACCTCAACCAGGAAATACTAGAGAAAGAAATGAGTATCTATGGAGACTCAAGGAGAAGAAAGAGAGACATCTATGCCTGTCACTCTGAGGCAGCCTGGAAGAATCTAAGAATACTAGATTTTTATATTCATTTTAATTGTTTTGATGCCTTAACCTAGTGATGAATTGCCGGTTGATCACTTTTATACAATCATAAAAGGTACATAAAATGTTACTGCTGCTTCCTGTGCAGGGCCCCTCCCAGAATGAACTGTTATTGAGACACATTTCATCCAGGTAGCTTTTTCAGAGCATAGAGGACACTGAAGATCACCCACATGCTGCAGTAAGACATATAAAAATCCTCTAAGTTCAAACTTCCTCTGGATCCCAAGAGATTATCTTGAAGAAGGAATAGCTTTGGGGGCATCAGAGAATTTGGTTATCAGGGTCTTGATTGTTAAAAAAATAGCCTGTATTCAGGCTCTTAGAGGTTATAGGTTTATAAATGGATTGATGAGATCCATACATGTGAAAAAAATGAACATTCTATTTTAAATCATAGAGAATAGAGTTTTACTGTTTGTTGCTGTTGACAGGGTCATGTTCTGCTTTCTAAGCTGATCTCAAACTTTGTGCTGCATCCATCCTCCTGTCTTAGCTTCCTAAGTTGCTGGGATTACAGTGAGCCACCATATCTGGATAAAGCTGAATGAATTTTGAATTTTTTTTTTCTTTGCAGGACCAGGGATTCACCTCAGGCCTTTGTGCTTGCCAGGAAAGCGCTTATTCTACTGATCTCCCTGGCCCTTTGAAAAGTTTTATATAATAATATTCTTGTGTTTTTTTCTAGTGATCAGTGAGCACAGAGCATCTCTATTGAGCCACTACACATGGGCACTGGGATAAAGGACTCATTCCCAATTTCTGCCATATGACTCCAGTAGGACTTATATTTTTATTTTTTTTTCAGAACGAGGGATTGAGCTCAGGCCCTTGCACTTGCAAGGGAAGTGCTTAGTCCACTGAGCCATCTCCCCAGCCCCTAGACCTTATTGATGGATTTGATTTTTAATCCCTTCATGTAAGTGGAGACAAAAACACTCTTTAGAAGATTACTAGTTAGGTGCTGGTGAGATAGCTCAGTGGTCTAAAGTGCCTGTTTAGGCAAG
>PVKA01036341.1:0-21886 GCA_004027165.1 Ctenomys sociabilis
TTTTTTTTTTTTTTTTTTTTTTTTTTTTTTTTTTTTTTTTTTTTTTTTTTTTTTTGTCTTTTTGAGACAGGGTCTCGCTATGCAGTTCAGGCTGGCTTTAAGCTCACTTTGTAGCTCAGGCTGGTCTCGAACTCACAACAATCCTCCTGCCTCAGCCTCCCAAGTGCTGGGATTACAGGCATGCGCCACCACGCCCGGCAACTCACGTTATAGTGATTTATGCATACCCATGTTTACAGCACCACAATTCCTAATAGCTAAATCTTGGAAGCATTCTCTATGTCTATCAACAGATGAATAGATGAAGAAAATATGGTATTTACACAGAACTGTAATATTTCACCACAAAGATACTTAAGTCATTTGTAGGGAAATTGATGCACCTGGAAACTATAACTTTAAGTGAAACACATCAGATAGATGAACTTAAATATCACATGGTTTTCTGCTGTATGAGAATTATAAAGAACAAAATAAAAGATAATAGGAAAACATACCTTTTCCAACTGAAATAGAAACTAAGGGACTGAAAGTGAGAGGAGGAAGAAGGGGATAAAGGGAATAAAAATGATATTTTACACAATTCACAAAAAATGTAAACATGTATTTCAAACTAATACAAATTGAAATAAAAATTTAAGGAAAAATATTTAAAGAGCAAGCTATGTATCTACCTCACAAGTTGCAAATGAATAATTTTAACTCTCCTAAATGACACAGTATGCTTAAAATTGGGGAAATTTTCAGCAGGCACAGTGATATTGTACATGTTTACAATCCCAAATACTCAGAAAGCCAAAACAGAGGAATCACAATTTTGACAACAGCCTTGGCCATTTAGAAAGACTGTTAAAAAAAATAGAAAGGGCTGGGAATGTAGCCCAGGGAGATACCCTGGGTTCAATCCATAGGACTCAAGAGAAAAAGAAACAATGAGATAGATAGAATGGGATAGGGTGGGGAAGAAGAAAGAGCAAGAGTGAGAAGAATGAGAGCCATCTAAAGAAGCCAACACTAACAGAACTTAATAACACTTACATATTAAGAATTGTGGCCATTTCCAAATCTGGTCCAGTAACAGCCACTTTCTCTCACTATTTGATTAAATCTTCCTTCCATTTAAGGAAAGATGATGACAAAAGTACTTAAACAGAAGATAGGACAGCTGTGATTTCAAACAAAGTGGAAAAGTCAATCTTTCATAGGTTCTTTTTTCCAATTTGGCTCACAGAGTCTTAACATGGATTTTCACATCAACTAATATTCAAAAAATTTAGCAGAAAAATAAATGTAAATCAAAGCATACTTATCACAGTATATACCTGCAATCCCAACTATTCAAAAACCATAGAACCCAGGAACACAAGTTGAGGCCAGCCTTGGTTATTCAGTAAGATCCTGTCTCAAAATAAGAAAAAGGGCTGTGGACTTAACTCAGTGAAGAGCACACTCCTTTAATGTCCAGTTTTTTTTAAAACTGGATAAATTTTACATAGTAAATTTTGACATGAGAGGTTAATACAACTGGCTAACATATTCCCTTGTATACAACAAATGCTCCAAAACTAACATAAGCATATAAAATTCTTCCTATGATATATCAGTAAATTAGGAATCTCTGAAAGGCTTCTTAATTTTCATATATTTAATACCTAAATGAATTAGTTTAGTGATGACTTATTTCATAGCATAATCCAGTTTAACAACAGTAAAATTTTATACTGACTTAGATTCATATGGCATAATTCTTAATGAAATACCTTTTATCTATATTTTAAAGAAGCAAATACAGGCTAGAGAGAAATCCTAAGCTCTCCTCCACAGCCTAAGTTCCTGCCTGACAAATGCAAGGTATTGAGTTAGATCCCCTGTATCGCATGCCATGCCAGTCCTGGAACCCTGGCCTTACCAAGCCGGCCACTGAAACCAGGCATGGTGGTGCATGCCTGTAATCCAGCGCTGAGAGATTGACACAGGAGGATCACTACAAGTCTGAACTGTGTAGCAATCCCTGTATCAAATAAATAAATAAATAAATAAATAAATAAATAAATAAATAAATAAATAAAAGTAAATGGGGGGAAGGCAAAAGGAAGAGGCAGAAATGAGAAAAATGGGAGTTCTATTTATTTTATCAGAGAGAGGTAATTTAAAGAAAATAATTTGCAAGATTATAAGGTAATCAAAAACTTAGCTAAAAAACCACATATATATATATGTTTATCAATCATGTATCACATATTAAGTAGTCATGGAAAATTCACCAAATTTCCAAACCCTAACCCAGTTAACAGTAAAGAATGAATTATATCAACAATAAGCCTGTTCATTAGACTTTTTAAGTAAATGAAGCAACGTTCCTCAAGATAATTTATGGTATATATGAAACATGCCTTGAGGGCCAAAATTAAAGGTGAAATAGTTCAAAGTTTACCCCTTTCTACCATTTATTTTCTCTCCTGAGTTTTAAACTCCATTAAGAAAAAAAAAAAAAAAAAAGAACAATGGAGAAATACCACGCATAGATGTTTATATTAAACTACCAACTCAATAATTTTATGGTAAAGCTAAAAACTGAAATCTATGTAACTTCAGGAATAAAGCTCCTTTTAAGGTGATCTTTCCTCTGATGGACACATGCATACAATCTATTTCACTAATGCAGGCATCTCAGACCATCAGAGGGGAAAAAAAAACCTTGCCCAGTATAGTCCTGTGTATTTCGTAAAGGGAGCCTATGTAGTCACATAGTTTTTAATGGATTGTTTGCATTCACTTATCCATTTTACTCCTTATATAAAATAATTTAAGATAAGAATACAATGGAAGGTAGGAGTTGGGGTAATAAAAATATTCAATCCACCTAATATTCAAAATAAGACAGGCATGGTAGCTCACACCTGCAAACCTGGAGTACTCTGAAAACTGAGGAAAGGGGATTCAAAATTTGAGGCCACCCGAGCTACAAGTTAGCCTGCCTAACTTGAGAACCTGTTTCAAAATAACAAAAACAAAACAGGTTCAGATAATAAAATGATTGAACTGTTTATCATATGAATCTACTTTAACAAAACAAGTTTTAAAAATTAATTATAGCTGTAATTTGCAATGTCATAAATTATCTAAATTGTATAAAATAAATGAACCAATCTTAAAACAGTTGGAAATAGTGAAAGGCTACTACTAAAAGAAAATGTTTTACGCTATTAACTTTGGCATTCGTACTAATCCTTTACAGATATTCTCACCCACAGGTTAGCCTGACAGACACCATGCTGAGACAAAGTTGGTGTGAGAAAGGTTACTGCCATCCATCACTGTGAAAATAAATAGCTTTATAATAGCTGAAGAAATAAAGGTACTGCAAGCAACCCTGTTGCAAATACAATTTGCAACCAAAAAGGCATAGGCAAAGTCCATTCATAACATTCCCTTCCCATGGCCACCTACATGTTAATTCATTATTCAAATGCCAAAGACACATGCTTAGCCAGTAAGTCACCATGATAAAAGCTGCATAAACATTTTCAGCTCAATCATCTAAGAATAACAGAATGAGACAGGAATATGTTTTCCAAATAGCTTAGAAATAAAACTTGTAACAGCTTTGAAAATATGACTAAATGAAAAAAATGGCTCCCATATATTTTCAGTCTCATGGAGTAATTTACATATCTTATTTCTCCTTGAAAACACCGGAATCCCTCATTTTATTGTTTAATATTTTTATTTATTTATTTATTTGATACAGGTTCTTGTTATGCAACTCAGACTCATAGTGATGCTCCCTGTCTCGGTCTCCCTGGCACTGGAATTACAGGCATGCACCACCACATCCCAGTTTTGGTGGCCGGTTCAGCGTGGGGCCAGGATGACATGTGGTACCAAGCACCAAACCCAGTTCTTTGTGCTTGCCAGTCAGGTGCTTAGATTGCTGAGCTATCTCCCTGGCTCTGGAATTCCTATTTTATATTGAGCAGTAATGTATTCACTTTACTTTTTTTTTTTTTTTACATCCCTTTTTTTTTACATTAAGTATAGTCGTAGCTTGAGTTTTGCCTGAGCAGAACTTTCTGGAAAAGGTGCTTACAGCTCCTTGACTTAACTGAAAGGTGAAGACTTTTGGCCCTTTCCCTTTTCTCTTTGCTGCTACTTGAAATACTGATATCAAAACAGATGATCCTGCAGACATAGTTGTTCATAAAAATCACCTACAGTATGGAAGCCATGACCTGTGATGGCAGAAAGACAGACTGGTTCCTAATGATCATACACCTATAGCTGTGTCATCTGTGAAACTTCTATTTGCTCAAGCCACTTTTATTTTCTGGGTTTTTTTTTATGTTGGCAAATAAAACTAATATACTAGAGGGGTTTTTTTTGTTAAAATCGTAATTTGTACAACAATACAATGATCACGTTCAGATCTGATAAACTGAGGTTTTTAAGTTATCAGTCAAAGAAAGAATAACTTTTTCAAAAACAACTCACTGCCAGCCTGCTATTAGGGCAACTAAAAGACACAGAGGGAGGGAGACAGAGAATATGAATATAATATGTTTATTATGGCAATTAAGAAAGGAAAGTATAAATAAGTAATTATCCAAGATAACATTAAGGCTGGCCAGTTTGCTCAGGGAACTAAATCACCTGCTTAGGCAGAGTGCAGGGGCCTGGGTTCGACTGCTGGCATCACAAGCCATGCTGGCCCTGCCCCTGGGACGTGCTGAGATGGCAAATGAGACTGCGTGTGGTGGCTCACGCCTCTAATCCCAGTGCTTGGGAGGCTGAAAACAGGAGGATCACTAGGAGTCTTATTCACATACTGAGACCCTATACTAACTACAATAATAATAACTTTGAGAAAAATATTCTGATTATAAGACTTTATTTTTAAAAACATTAGAGAACCCTAGGAAATGAAACACCATTCTTTTCTTTTTCTTTTTCTTTTTTTCCTCTATTTAGGACAAGGTTTACAGGATCTATACCATCTCACTACACAGATCAGACTCCTAATGATTTTCCTGTTTTCAGCCTTCTAAGCACTGGGATTATAGGGGCGCACCACCATGCCCAGTCTCAATTGCTATCTCAGTGCACCGAGCATGCAGGGCTGGCGTGGCACTCAGGATTGAATACTAGACACTGCACTCTTCCTAAGCAAGCACGTTAGTCCACAGAACTATCAGATCAGCCCCAACCCATTCTTTTTACTACAAATAAAACTCTTTTGAACATTTTTTATTTTGTAATATATTTTTTGAAGGTTTTACCCTCTAAAACTAGTGAAATATTTGTTTTTTTAAATAAATGATGACCTTTTCATGTATTTCTAAACCTAAAAACTAGGAGAAAAAAACCACCAAAATAGCTTAGCAGTCCAAAAAACCTGCTTAGGCAAGATTAGGCAAATGCACAGAGACCAAGGTTTGATCCCCAGCACTACATGCCATTCCAGTCCCACCCCTAGGGTGGGCTGAGCCAGCCACCAAAAAAAAAAAAAAAAAAACTTACCCATCTTGGATAATTAATTCTAGAAAATATCTTTCCTTCACATTTATTATAGAATAACTTCCAATAGGCCTTTTTACAACAATATTGATTTCTTACAAATAATATTAATGACCTATATTCAAGACATACAAATTAAAACAACACTGAGATTCCATTTCACCCCAGAAAGCATGGCTAGCATCAAGAAATCAGGGGCTGGGGAGATGGCTCAGTAGAATAAGTACTTCCCTAGCAAGTACAGGGGCCTGAGTTCAATCCCTGGTTCCACCAAAAAAAGTGAAATCAAACTGGGGACATAACTCACTGGTATAGCACTTGCCTCATAAGCATAAGGTCCTGAGTTCAATTCCCTGTACCAAAAAATAGAAATAAAAATTAAAATTTAACCAATAACAAATGCTCGAGAGCTTGTGCAGGAAAAAGAATTGCTTCTCCACTGTTACTGGGAGTGTAGGCTGGTGCAGCCACTACAGATACCAATGTGGAGATTCCTCAAAAAACTAAGATTGAATTGCTGGAAAAACTGGCTTTCCACATGCCAGGTTAACGGTTAAAATTAGACCTATGACTATCATCATGCACCAAATAACAGTCAAAGATGTAAATATTAAAACAGAAATAGTAAATCTACTAGAGAAGTAGGTAGAAATCTTGAAGACACAGAGGTAGGCAGAGAGTTCATGAATGAAAACCAAACTGAACAGGAAATATTCAAAGAATCAACAACTGGGATCTCATCTTTTTTAAAAGTTTCCGCACAGTTAAAGATATCACCAACAAAGTTTAAAAAAAAAAAAAAAAAAAAAGACAAGAACTACGGGAAAATTTTAGCTGACTGTCCCTCAGACAAAGGACTCCTACCCAGAACACATAAAGAATTAAAACGGGCCAGGGAGATGGCTCAGTAGAATAAGCACTTCCCTGGCAAGTGCAAAGTCATGAGTTCAATCCCCAGTTCCACCAAAAAAACCCCAAAAATAAACAATTAAAAGAAACAAACAAAAAATCAGGCCCCCAAAATTCAAAGGCCCAATTTTTTAAAAAAAAGGGCACCTGAGATGAATACATACTTCTCAAATGAGCAAATACAAATAGCAAACAAATATATGAAAAAAGGTTTAACATCAAGGCAAAGAATTTATTTAATTTGAAGGAAAAACTGGGATGAAGAAAAGGACAAAAGAAAGAAGGGGAAAAGATACATTTAGGCATATATGCAGAATAGTTTGGATAAATGTACTGCTCATTTCTACTTATCTATTTAAAGGAACAATTTAGGTTTAATATATTTTTTATTCTTTTTATTTCTTATAACTTTCTTTTTATTGTCGTTCTGGTTTTAAATGAATTTTTCAGGTTTATATCTGGCAACCTAAGCAACAAATTTGAAGCTAACATTTGAATTCCCATTACCTTAATGGAATTTTGTATTGTTTCTAATGCATTTTTTCACTATTTTGTATTCTTTAAAAAAAATACTCAACTAATGGGTCATTCAAGAAATGCAAATTAAAATCCTGAGATTCTATCTCAACCCAGAAAGAATGACTATTCTTATGCAACATAATCACTTATTATGCAACATAATCACTGTTGAATTTCTATTATTTTATTTAGTGTAATTCTGTAGTTTCTTTTTTCTTTTTCACCATTTTTCATATTGTCTTTAATTGGTTAATTCTCAAGAAATTAACCAATAACAAATGCTTGAGGAACTAGGGGAAAAAGGAACCCTTCTCTGCTGGGTGGGAATGTAGACTGGTAAAACCACTACAGAAATCAGTGTGGATATTCCTCAAAAAACTAGCATTAGTGGTTATACCTGCTCCAGTTATTCCCCTACTGGGTATTTTTCCAGAAGAACTGAAAACATGATACCACAGTGATTTATGTGCAACCAGTTTATAGCAACACAACTTGTCATGCTTTTTTTTTTTTTTTTAAACTATTTTGTATTCTTGAAAAAAACATTTTAGACTGGGCATGGTGGTGTGCGCCTGTAATCCCTGCTCTTGGGAGGTTGTAAACAGGTAGATCACTATAAGTCCAATCTAGTAGTAAGACCCTGCAGACACTTACCTAAAAACACACAAAAAATTTTTTTAATATTTTTGGAAGCAACCCAAATTTCCATCAGCCAAAGAATGGAATATATATATATATATATATATATATATATATATATATATATATATATGTGTGTGTGTGTAAAACATAAAAATACATTTATATATATTACCATAAAAATGTATTTTTAATCTAATATAGTATTACTCAGGTATAAAAAGGATAAAACTCAAAACTTTTATAGGTAAATGGATGCAACTAGAAACCATACTCCTAAGTGAAATTAATCAGATCCACATGGGTGAACATTATATTGTCTACTTATTATAAGAATCTGAAAGAGTAAATAGGATCTAAAAGGTACAATGGTTACTATGAAAAGGGAAAAATCTGTTCTAAGGGAAGGAATAACTGAGGTGAGAGGAAGAAGGAGAAGGAGAAGAAGGAAGAAAGAAGAGGAGGAAGAGGAAGACAAGAGGAAGAGGAAGAGGAGTAGAAGGAAGAGGAAGAGGAGAAGGAAGAGGAAGAAGAAAAGGAAAAGGAAGAGGAGGAGGAAGACAAAGGAGGAGGAAGAAGAAGAGGAGGAGGAAGAAGGAAGAGGAGAGAGGGGAAAAAGAAAAAAGAGGAAGGAATACATATATACATGTATATATAGGGTGGTTTAGATAATTGTACTGATTTCTGCTATTCTATTGAAAGGAGCAGTTAATGCTTAAATTTCTTCTCCTTTTTAATTTTTTTTACTAATCTTACAGGCTTATATCTGGTAATCAGAACAACTACTTGGTAGATAGCAGTATGCAACATAATCACTGTTGAATTCCTATCATTTTATTTAGTGAAATTCTGTAGTTTCTTTTTTCTTTTTTACCATTTTTCATATTCTCTTTTAAAAAACCACTAGTATTAAGAGGTCTCATTTTACCCAGCTAATCAAAGAATTAAAAGCATTATACAGGCTGGGAAGATAGCTCAGCAGTCTAAGCACCTGACTGGCAAGCACAAAGACCCAAGTTCGATCCCAGTACCTACCGCATGCCATGCCAGCCCCAGGACCCCAAGTACACCATGCTGGCCCCCAAAACAGATGTGGTGGCACATGCCTATAATCCCTGTGCTTGAGCAGGCTGAGGCAGGAAGATCACTACAAGTCCAAGCTACATAGTGAGACCCTTGTACCAAATAAAAGACTTAAAAAATTTTAAAAACATTGTACAACAGAGATGTATGTGCACCCATACTTATAGCAGCCCAGTTTGTAATAGTTACATCTTGGAAACAACCCAAATGCCTAGCAACCAAGGAATGAATAAAAAAAGATGTGGTCTTTTTACACAATGGAGTACTACTCAGTCAAAGAAGGATAAACTGGAGACTTTTATAGGTAAATGGATGCACCTACAGACCATACTCTTAAGTGAAATAAACCAGACATAGATATGTAAATACTGTCTCCCTAATATAAGGGCTGAATGAGTAAATAAGATACAAATGGACAATACATACCACAAAATGAGAAGAAACTTAAAAGGAAAGAGATACTCGATTGGGCGAATGAAGAAAAGAAAGAAGGGAAAAGCCAAAAAAAAAAAATAATAACATATATATATATATAAATATATATATATATATATATGTTTATATATACACACACACAGAGCTATAGAGATAGACAGATACAGAGATAGATATATATGATAGTTAAAGTAGTTATACTATTAATTTCTCTTAGTTCATTGTAAAGAAAAGTCTGTGCTAATATTGTTTGGACAGTTAATGCCAATATCCTGTACTCTGAGTAACTAATTTAAAGATAACATACACAATATAATATATTAACCATTGTTACCCTCCTTTTATCCTACCTTGTTTTGAAATTTTAATTTTTTTATCTTTAAAATAAAAAAAAAATTTAAAACATCAAGTTCTACTGATTCAACTTACCTCAGATAAAAACAGATACTAAACAGTAACAATTTAATATAATCTCTACTGTATGAATATGCAACTAGTCTCTGGCTGAAGATCTAAAGAGCACTAACCTTTTCTGGTAATCTAAAATATATAGATATGGTTGCTATGCATTAATCTATGGAAAAATATCCTAAAATAAGGCTACACTTTTAATTTAAAACACATTTCTTCGGAACACTAAACAGTAATTATCTTATTCTTTAAGCTGGAAGCCATTAACAGATTCCAACAATCACCTTACACAAGCCTTTATAAATCATTGATCATTTACTATTTCTTCTCCAAGTCTTCTCTTACTCCCCCCCAAATAACAAAATCTTAAAATAACCTTAAAAATTGAAATAAGTAAGTATTAATTCATTCACCAACTCTCAAACCTTTAGAAATCCTCTTTATGTGCCAAGCACAGTGGTACATGCAAGAGCAGGCAATAAACAAAAATCTCCCTTCCATAAAGCTTTCAGTTAGAGAAGTTACAAATCAGTGAAACCCCAATCAATATATGATTAAACTCAACCCATAGACATGTTTACTGGCCCATAAAGGGCCTTTAAAAAAATCAAGAATAGCCATATTCTTGAAAAGATACAAAAGGTATAGTAAACAGTCTATGCAGAGTTAGTAGTGTGATGGATTGATAACTAGTGGTTGACTTGTAACATCCAGCTGAACTCAACCAGCATGGTTCTGGGAGTGGAAGGCCCACCCAAGGATTATTGCTGGCAGCATAAGAGGCAGAACTGAAGAAGCAGCAAAGCTGTTGGAGGTTGTTAGTGAAGCTGTTAGAAGTTGATGGTTTTCTTGGGATTGCTGTTGATTCTCTTAGAAGAGCTTGTCATGCTGACTTTCCTAACAAACTCTGCCGTTCTCATATTGAAGCAACTCAGGACTTCGCTGTCCCTGAGAATAGCTATCATTCACTTTGGAGGAGCTCTAGTCCTCACTTTGAGCACTGCTTCCTGACTCATGAGGGGAAGATGGTACACTGATCTGTCTCCTGGAGAAGCTTGTCACACTGGCTTTCCTGATAGAAGTCAGCAATCCTCATTTTTTTTTTTTTTTTTTTTTCCTAATGTATCTGATACAGGATCTCACTATGCAGTTCAGACTCTTAGTGCTCCTCCTGTTTTCAGCCTCCCCAGCGCTGCGATTACAAACACGTACAACTACACCCACTCATTCCTAATCACTGGAGGAGTTTGGGACCTCATTGTTACTGAGGATGGCTGTGATATTTTTCAGGGGAACTCTGGACTTTACTTAGTGTTGCTTCCTGGCTCCATTTAGATACCTGATCTAGCAAAGATCCTTCATCCCTCTGGCACATGCTTTCTAGCTTCCACCACTTACCTTTGGGCCAGCCCAGCCCATATCCTTGAAACAGGCCTATATGAGGCACTGTTATGGGTAGGCCTCTGGTTGAACTCATGGGAGGCACTGTTATTGACTTTAGAACTTCAGTTAGACTTATATAGGACATCACCATGGGACCCAGACTCTCAGCTGGATTCTTTTAGTCTTTAGTGTGAACAGGTTTTCTGCACTCTTTGTATATGATTCTTTGGGTGATTAATTATAAAATAATTTTATATTTAAGTGTCCTGTATTGTATTATTCCCCTTGCAAGATCCCAAACTACAAGAAGAGGGGACAAGTACTTGCTGAGCTTAGCAACATGGAGTTCCTACTGTCTTTACTGAGAACACTAGTGAAATTGGGGTCAGAAAAATGTGAGACAGAGAAATAGATACTGCACACAGAGACAACCCTTGAGACATTCAAAGCAAGAATAATAATTAGATAATAAAATAAAATTACTTTTGGTAGTAAGAAACAAAGAACTATACCTCTACCTATGATAGTGTTTCTTTTATTTCATTACAGGTTTAATAATGTATATTTTTGTTGCTTTGGATGTCACCTTTTCAGGCTTCCCTTTCTCCTTTGAAAAATTATTCTTAGTTGTATCAGTAATATATAAATGCATTTTATTTGTCAAAACAAGCAAACAAAAACAAAACAGTGATAAAGCAAAATTCTATTTAACCCATTTCCTAAAGCCAGCTGCACAGGAAAGTTAGCACTAACTTGGCATGTATCTTTTTTCCACATAGTTGTATGCACTGATGTATTTATGTAGGACTATATAGTTGCTTTAGGTAAAATGTATTTACAAAATGCTTACACATTCTATGAATTATTGTTCAATTTGCTTTTGTCCTTTAAAATGTTTTGGGAATATTTACACATAAATACATGAAGAAGACTGGGTGTGGTGACACCCCACTGTAATCCCAGTGCTTATGAGGCTAAAAACAGGAGGATCACTATGAGTCTGATCTGTGTAGTGAGACCCTGTACTAAACCCATAAAAATAAATGAATTCATGAAGATCAAGAATGACAACTTAGGGCCAGCCACATAGCTCAGCAGATAAAAGCGACTGCTTAGACAGAGTGCAAGGGTCAGGGATTCAGTCCCTAGCCTGCCGTGCTGGGCCCTGTCCCTGAGGTACACTGAGAGAGCAACTGAGACTGGGCATGGTAGCAAGTGCCTGTAATCCCCGCACTTGTGAGGCTGAAAATCAGGAAGGATCACTACAATTCCAATCTGTGTAGTAAAACCCTGTAGACTCTGTACTAAATACAACTTGTTTGTTTGTTTGATTGTTTAGTGAAGGGTCTAGAGGATGTTCAGAGTCTCACTACTAGATTGGACTTGCAGTGATCCACCTGTTTACAGGCTCACAAAAGTTGGGATTACAACACTGCCACCATGCCCAGTCTCAATCACAGTCTCAGCGTGCTCTGGGGGCAGTATTGGGACAGCAGGCCCGGGGATCAAACCCCCAGCCCCTGCACCTGCCTACAGGTGCTTTAATCTGCTGAGCTATTTGTCCAGCCCCTGACTATACTATTTACAAGAGGCATGGACAATTTTTGAATCCCTTTATAACTGTTTCTAGAGAATGCCCCTTGTGTAAAACTTCATAAGGATTAATGAGGAAATTAAAATCTAATACACAAACACACCAATTAATATTTATTAAATATTAATGTCTTCTTCATTCTCTTCCTTCTGCATAGCTAAGAGAAGGTAAGAAGCATACCTGGCTCCTCTCCCGAGTGTTTTTGGAAAGCACAGAACAGGACAAAAAGTCCAGGCATCTGTTTTTATAATGCCTTTGCCAACACATAACACTGTCCCTCTAGTGAGTGTCAATACACAATCTCTAAATGAAGTATGTAGAGTAAGTGTTGAATAGAGAAACAGTGCCTATTTAAGACACACGATATATTTTTATTTAGTTAAAAAATGAGTATTTATACATATTTAACCAAATACTTTTAGTCACAACAATGATATTCTTGGCTACAAATAAACATTTCAGAAAATCCTTTTTAGTTTTTGTTGACTATTAGTTAAATTATCAGTCAGCATCTAAACTTCTATATGTGTGTGCATATGTATGCATGTGTGTTACATAGTGTAAGCATTAAAAACTTAAAATGGTCTATTTTCAAAAGTTATCAATAGACAAAATTCACTGAGGTAATGCATCTAAAATGTTCCTAAACAATGGGGAAAGATGATGATCAATAAAATAGGGCTTCACTCCCAGCTACAACTGTTATGATTAAGGCTTAATCATTTGCCTTAAAATCAAAAAAAAAAAAAAAAAAAAAAAAGGCTTGCGGAGGGAGGGGCCAAAAGTGTATCCTAATAAAATCCCTGTACCCATCATATTACTCAGCCAATGAGGAACTGTGGGTAGGTACCCTCATCCTAGGGAATAAACTACTTACTGCCTTGGGTATGCCTGCATTCCTGTCAGTCTGGTACCTGCTCTTCCAAGATCAAAAATAAAGTCTCAGCTGGCCAGATAGCTCAGTGGACTAAAGCACCTGCTTTGGCAGAGTGCAGCAGCCAGGGTTCGATTCCCAGCATGCAGTGCTGGGACTTGCCTCCGGGGCACACTGAGACCACAATTGAGACCAGACATGGTTGGCTCACTCCTGTATTCCCAGGGCTTGGGAGGTTGAAACAAGATAATCACTATGAGTCTGATCTACATAGTGAAACCCTGTAGAACCTATACTAAACACACACACAAAAATTAATTAATTAATTAATAAGATCCTATGTTCTCTGAACTCCTTATCCTTGGTCTGATCTGTCCACTGTACATGATCAAAGAGAAAGGGGATTTGTTTCTCACATTAGTTAAAAGCATTTGGCACATATTTAGCCAAGTCATCTTCCTCACAACTGTAATTTTTTGGCCATAAAACAAATCATTTCCCAAAATCCTTTTTTGAAATTATTGCCCAGTATGTGAGCTGATTCTCAGCCTAAAAACACTACCAAGATTTTTCATTCTATGAAATTAAATCTCAAACTTTAAAGAAGTCAGTTTTAAAAAACAACCTAGAAGTAAGATTATGAGAAACTGTGAAGGTTATGGGAAGGATGAAAAAGGTAGATGGATACAATGAAGGCATGCTATACAAAAATCAGTGAACCCCATTAATCTATATAATTAAATATGTGAATAATTTTCATATTTTAAGTCACTTACAAGGTAATGGAATTTAACATATTAGCCTTTAATACTATGCCCTATTGTATAATCCAGATGATAGAAGCATAACAGAATCCTGTTAGCACAAACAGCAAAAAAATGGAAGTATATGTGCCTCACACAGTTCCAGAAAATGTGCTTAGAAACAGGTAAAAAACTGCATAGAAAAACAACAGAAGGTGGTGGCAATCTTTAACTTCCTTCAAAATCCAATAAGTAGAAAAAAGAAAACAGAGGAAAAACAACTTCAATTTCCTGAACAAAAGCAAAACAGAGAAGAAAATGTTTGATATCAGCCCTGCAGTAATTTTCAAATTCTTACCTGACTAAGGATCATAGATTTATATGGATCTTCTTTTCCAAAGTTTATTCTCTGTCTTTTGGTGAAAAATGTGAAATTCAGTAATAAACATTGGACTATTATGTTCTGAATAATAAAAGAAAAATAAATCCTTCTGCTGCAGTTAAATGTAACCTACTGTCTCAAAATTTAGCTATTTAAAGCTTTTAGGCTCTGCAGATTTAAATTCTCCAATAGTTTCAACTGTACTCAGAAGTGAGTACTACAAATAAATGACTGGCTTAATGTCAAAGGGCTTTCTGACTACCTCTCCAATCTTATTCCCACCAAATACAAGTAAAAGAGCTTATGATTAGTTCTTAAAACTGTCAAGCTTGTCTTTATCTAGAGCTTTACATATATTATTCCCACTGTCTCTATAGGGCTGAAACCTTATGACTCAATTCTCTCCTCAAGAAAACCTGCCCTTGACTACCTTATCTTTTAATACTTGAAGGAAAGAAAGTGAACTAAGATTTAGTAAGTACCTAAAATACTGAATGATCTTTCACATAATTTTAGCTGAACTTACCATAAACCTCAGAGATAGGTACTATTCTTTTAGATAAGGAAATACATTCAGAAATTACACAGTCCAAAATATATTCAATAATTAAATAGCCAGGTAAAGCAAAACTTAAAGCTCAAATCTGATTACTTCCAAGCCCGACAATCTTGCTGCTATAGATCTCTGTTTAAAAGGAAACTATTTTACCAGAAGAATATGTTTAATTAGATACAGAGCTACAAAAAAGATTATGGTTTATATGAAAATCTATAAATTCAAAATGTGGATAACTAACTTGGCATTTAAAACTCTTACTTGGTATCTATTTTTTATATTAGCAATTAATTAACTAGGACTATACTACATTACAGAAACAATTTTTATTTCTTCTATTGACTCAAAGAGTTCATAAGATACATTTAAAGTTCTGTTTCTCTTCCACATTTTATGTATTTGGTATAATAGGTAAATCAATTACTTAAATTATAAAATTGTGATTTTACCCTAACGAATTTTAAGACATATTCAGAAATGGCTAGTTTTGTTTTTCCTTTAATGAAGAACCAAGATTTTTAACATTTTCTATTTAAGATTAATAAATGCTGTAATATTTAGACTAAGCTAACTGAAAAATACAATTCACAGGTATTCAAGGAACAGATTTTGGGGCTGGAGATAGCTCAGCCGTCTAAGTACCTGCCTGGTTAAGTACAAGGACCTAGGTTCAATCCCAGTACCACATTCTATGCAGGCCCAGCATCAAGCTGGTCACGAAAACCAGGCATGGTGGTGCACACTTGTAATTGCAGCACTGCAAGAGGATCACCTATGACTCCGAGCTATGTGGCAAGACCCTGTACCAAACAAATAAATAAAAGGTTTTTTTAAAAAAAGAACAAACAGATTTTCCCCTGTATTCTAAATTTTTAAACATATTCAGATTATCTTGTACTGGTCCTTGAATATATTAAGTGCCAATTATTAGAAAAAAAAGAACAATGTTCTTTGAAACCCTTCCTGTGTTAGCTTTAAAATACAGCCATAAATTTTTTAGGACCCACCTCCCCTCCCCCTGTTAAAGTATAAACCTAATTTTCCCCTTTTATGGATGAGCTGGCTTGGTGGTTCCTTCCAAGGAAATAAAGAAGTAAAAATAAAGAAGTAAAAAGTACAGAATTTCTAAGACTAGGCCATAAGAAGTATTATACCTTCCTTCTTGCTCTTGTCTTTTGGATTGTTCACTCTAAGGAAACTAGTGGCCTTGTCCTGACATCACTTAAGCAGCTCCACACAGAGGTCTTTGTGACCAGGAACTGAGTCTTTCTGGCAAGAGACAATGAGGAACTAAAGTCACTTAACAATAGTCATATGAGCGGGCATCCTCCCATTTCAAACAAATCTTCATATGACTACAGCCGGACAACAATTTAATCAATGTTATGACAGCCCCTGAGCAAGAACAAACATATTAAAAGGCTCCTAAATTTCTGACCCACACAACAGTGCCAGATAATAAAATATTTTCATTGATATTTTAAGCTGCTAAATTTTAAGGTACTTTGTTATATGCACTAAATAATTAAAGATTTTTTCTAATATATTTGGCACAGGGTCTCACTATGCACTCGACTCCTAGCAATCTTCCTGTTTTTGGCCTCCCCAGCGCTGGGATTACAGGCATGCAACACCACACCAGATCTCAGTGTCTGGCTCAGCACGCTCCAGGAACAGGCCGGCTTGGCATTTGGTACCAGGGATCAAAAGGAAAATTTCAATTACTAAATCTGTTGGTTTTCTGTAAACTTCTGCCTCTATCATCTTCCCTTCCCAACATTCAGCAGAATCTTGAAGAACATGACAGCTACTCATATAAAGGTTCCATATGTGATTTTTGTCCTACCCTGCCCTATTTAGTTCCTGAACTTAAGTAACTAGAAAAGAAATGAGGTGTCCTTTACATGCTGAGTACAATAAGGAAGAGAAGATCTGATAGACTTCAATGATACTCAGGTTCTTCAGGATTTCCTAATTAGTATAATTTATTTAAACCTAAGGATTCCCACTACTTTCTCTTTCACATATATCCTATAAAAAGGTTTTCATTTGGAACTGGACAGGAATCCTGCAGATAATTTTATAGAAAATCTAATACCCTAACATGCCTAATTACATTTAGTAAGATCAGGATTTATAATTTTGTTAGTAAATAATAAAACAAATCATTAGCTCTCTTACCAAACACTTCTCCCAAAATATAAAACAATTTTTAAAAACAAGAACTGAACAACATATGGTAGTGCTTAAGATTAAGAAAAATAACATCCTTGCACACCTACCACATATAACTCTGTCCTACTCTTGATAAAGTTACCAGATTTACCTCCAACTAATTTAATGTAAACAAAGTGATCAAGGAAGGCTGCTGACAGACTTTTTATTTCCACACCATGGTAATATTTAGCTAAACACACATATATACACACAGCTAATTGCTCAAATTTACAAACAGGTTGGAAAAAAACAAGTGAAAGATGATGAGAGACAAATTATTAAAAATTCTATGATACACCAAAATGTATCTTTAATACCTGCAAAAGCAACAAGGGATACACAAATCAAACAGTTTCTGCATGCATCCTCCAAACCTGATGAAAAGCCCATCTTACCACTTAAAGTCTATGTCCAAATCAAACTCCCAAAGATGGGTTGGTGAGATAGCTCAGCAGTCTAAAATGCCTGCTTAGGCAGGCACAGGGGACTGCGGTTTGATCCCAGGCACTATATGCCATGCCAGCCCTGCCCTCAAGGTGGGCAGAGCCAGTAAAAATAAAAAAATAATAATAATAAGATTCAACTTTAAACAAACACTCTTCAAAACAAAAAATAAAATAATAAAAATAACCAGAGCTTATTTATGAATTTAGTATATATTTCCTTGGAGCATTGATTCTATTACTATAATGAACTATCACAAAAGTTTACTGTTCCTATCTCTGTCTTAAAAACGGTGAAAATAAAATGATTTCACTGAAAAACATGTTATACTTTCTCACATCCAGGTAAATCTGCAATAGCAAATGGTCCTTGGGTTTCTTGTGTACTCATCATTAAGAAATTACTTTTCACATGCTTGTATGCAGTTTTCTGCAGGCAAAAGGCATACTTCACACAGTATCTATTTGTATCCCACTCAGCACCTTACATACACAGCAATTAAAAATGTTATTTGATTTAATAATGATGACCAGAAAGTACCTCTTGTCCGTTTATTCTCAAATTAACAGTAACAAAAAAACTTCCTCTAATATCATCACTCATGTTCAATTAATAATTTAAATCATTAGTTGGATCATTAGGCAAGAAAAAGAAATAAAAGAGGTGTGTATATAATGGAAGAGGTCAAATTATTATTTGCAGATAATATGATCCACCATGCACTAAACTGAAATCAAAAGAGATAAAAGATCTAAATGTTAAAATAGAAACAATCTGTTGAAAGATAAAATATTTGAAGACAGCCATAGGCATGGCTTTCTGAACTGAACCTCAATGACACAAGTAATAATAATAAGCATCAACAAATGAGATCCTATCAATTTTTAAATTTTTGCATAGCAAACAATACAACCAACAGAATAAAAGAACAACTTACAGAATGAGAAAAAAAAATTGCCAGCTATTCTGCAGATAGAGGACTAGTAAGTGGAATATATAAAAAAAGAATTGAGATTTGTTATACACATGTACCAGCTCCCCACATGGAATATAATCATTAAATGATGTAAGCATGTGCTAATAAAAAATAATACGGGTGGGAGGAGAAAGCTTTGCTTGTTTGTACATTAAAATAAATCCACAAAAATCACATCATATTGGATGGGGGTAGTGGCCTATAAATCCCAGCACTTGGAAGGCTGAGGTAAGAGTATCTCTGCCAGTTCTGGGTCAGTCTGAGTTACACAGACAGTTCAAGGCCAGCTTAAACTATACAGTAAGTGCCAGCAAGATAGCTCAGTGGATTAATGTGCTTGCTTAGGCAAGCACAGCCAGCTCCACTCCAGAGCAGGCTGAGCTGGCCAGAGTCTAGGACATAGTGGCACACATCTGTAATTCCAGCACTGGGGACGCTGAAAGCAGGAGAATCACAAGTTTGAGCTGTACAGTGAGACCCTGTAACAACCAAGTACACTGAACTATACAGGAGACCCTGTCTCAACAAAGTAGAAAGTCATATTGCCAACAAGATAACCGGAACTTTGAAAAACAATTCTTGCTCCATCCCCTCCAAAAAAAACATACAATTCCTGTGTAATAACTTGATAGAAGGTAATACTTTCCAAATCTAGAGGTAAATTTCCTGGCCACTTATGTTATCGTTATTCATGACCTATTGAGCTGTAGGTTAGAAACCATACTAATAAGCCTGTTTCAAATCAGCAGGAGGCCTACAGAAGCTCAAAAAGAAATAAGACCAATAAACATAGAAATGTGACACTAAAAGTAGTAAATTAAAATTTTAAAACCCAACAGAAAAAATTATAAATGCAGCTACATTCAAAAAAGAAAATCCAAATCTGAATTTTAGTAAAAGGACGAACAGTCTTACCATGTCAAAAAACTAAGGGTTTTCTAGGTCTGTATAATTGCTAATTTTTTATCAAATTGAGATATTTAAGCTTCTAGACCTTGTCAGATCAAAATTTACCATAATTTTTTTTGGTTTTTTGAGAAAGGTCTCACTGATTTTCATGCTGGTCTTGAACTTAACTAGGTAGCACAATTTGGTCTTAAACTTGAGATCCTCCTGCCTCAGCCTAATAAGCACTGTGATTACAGGCATATACTGTC
Organism: Ctenomys sociabilis; assembly: GCA_004027165.1. Lineage (NCBI taxonomy): Eukaryota > Metazoa > Chordata > Mammalia > Rodentia > Ctenomyidae > Ctenomys > Ctenomys sociabilis. The sequence continues at coordinate 19,837 of PVKA01036341.1, forward strand.
ACACCCAGCTTACAGTACCATTTTGACACAATTCATGTCACCTCAGGCAAATTAAGATTATTTTATTTCTTTGGTAATAACTCCCCTACTCCTCAGACCAAAGAATCTATTATCTAACTTACAGGTGACAGGGAACAAGATAATTTATATAAAATGTTCAGCTTAGACCATCATCATCATCATTCCCCAAGAATTACTCTTAAACAAATCTTAATATTCTCATCTAAAAAACTTGCCATTAAAAAGTCTCATGACTCAGTGGGTTTACTCTAACTGGAATTTAATAATATGAATTCCTCTCATAACCCCTAATGCAAAGGTTATTTTTTAAGAGAAAGGAACAAAGAGAGGGAAGGAAAAGGGAGGGGTGAAGAAAGGAAAAACAGAGAGAAAATAAGAGAGGGAGAAAGAAAGTCATTAGATTAAAATTAATACTGATCATATCTCAAAAAGCAATAAGGAAAAAAAAGAATGTTTGTAAGAATGTTTATTCATTCCAGGTCCCCACTAAAGTGAACATGTAGAAACTGTCACTAACTGAGATATACTGTATAGCTTCTCTGTTTCTCACACAGTAACTACTCTATAGTCAACATAGACTGTAGTGAAAATATTTTTGAACTCATTCATGACAAGACTTACAAAAAAGTATAGAATTATTTTCCTAAACAAAAAAAGGAAAAGGGAAGGTTCTTTCAAATGTCAAGAGTAGTCCAAAGAAGTATTTACAGCAATTTCGCATTTAAAAACAACCTTGTGGGACCTGGGAGATGGCTCAGCGGAGTAAGTGCTTCCCTGGCAAGCGCAAGGGCCTGAGTTCAATCCCCGGTTCCACCCAAAAAAAATAAAAATAAAAACAACCTTGAGTATTTTTTTTTCCAAACTTTATCTCTTGAAAGTCATAGGGCCTGCAAGTTAATAACAGCTATAGTTCTTATATTGAAAGATGTCAAGGACCACAGAATGACACTAGAATAAAGATGCAGGGATTGGCTTTTGAAATGAATCACATTTAGTAACATCCATCGTTTTAAATGTGATATGCTTGTTTTAAAAATTACCCTGCTGAATGTGGAAATAATGTGAAAAAGGACTGTTCTAAATCTGAAAAGAAAAATTTCCTTTCATAATTATGAAAAAATTGGTATATTGTAAAAAGGGAAAAAGCTATAATACTGTCACTTGTATTAATTCTAAAATATAATCTTGCTAATGAGTTCTTATGTATTTAACTACAGTGCTAATATTAAAAAATATGTTTCAATGTTCATGTATTAAACATACATGTATTAAACATTCACAGATGGCCTCACATTTATAGTCAGTTGTTTTCAACAAGGATGGCAAGTAGTTCAATGAGGAAAGGATAGACCTTTTATATCAGTGCCAGGATAACTAGATATTCATATACTGTTACTTTTTCTTAAGTAAACTTGAAGGTCCTTACCTCATAATATCCAAATATAATTTTTTTCTTTGGACTTTTTATTATCATTTTTAAAGAATATAAAATAGTGATAGAAGAAAACAGCATTATACATGATACAAGATTTCACTAAACAAAGCAATAGGAATCCAACAACGGTTGCTGTATTGCATGATGCTATGTGCAAATTAGTTTTTCAGATTACCAGATATAAACATACAAGTTTTGTTTTTTAAAAAAACAATAACTAAGAAGTTATAAGAAATTCAAGACAGGAAAAAAATCAGAGTAAAAACAAAAATTGTAAGCATTAACTGCTCCTTTCCTTCTTTTTTTATATTCATATAATTGGAATTCTCAAAATAGAAAGGAGTAGGCAATAAATATTTAAAGATTTTAAATTTCTGAATTTAATTCAACTTGTAATAGCACATTTCCAAGAAAAATTAGAAGAATTTAATAAGAAATTTAAATAAAATCATACCAGAAATTTAAATAAAATCATACCAAGACACACAACAGTGAAATTGTCCATAACTTATCATAAAGAAAAAAATGATTAAAGTGTATACATAAAAAATATTAGCTATGAAAGAACAAAATTAAATAGCATCTTATTCCACA
>PVKA01036342.1:0-21889 GCA_004027165.1 Ctenomys sociabilis
ATCTTAAATTCCCTGGGAATTTTTAATTTTTCTTGATATTTTTCTGCTCCCACAAACCTTTTTCCCTGTTCTTTACTAGTTTACATCCTTAGAACTCCTAAATCATTATCTATGAGAGAGAAAGTTAGCTCTTGCTGTTGTTCTTTCATGAGTACTCTTCATGACCTATCCATAAATCACATTTTCCTATGTCTTCCTTATCTATTACAAGCAGCTGTGGCATCCAGCATGTATGATGCCCACTGGTCCAAGAAAACTTTCTGAACCATTATTCTCACAAGTCTCGGTTTCCTGTTGTCTACTGCCACTGTCTGTTTACCAGCCTACTCTGGTCCATTGCAGAAATAGATAGGTGCAAAATCCATCCCACTCCACAGGGCCCCCTTCATTGCTAGGGTTTTGCATGTCCACCAAGTCTCCCAAGACTGGTCATACTAGAGTCTCACAAAATGGAATAGTATGTAAGATGAAGAATCCCTAGTTCCCCAAATATTAGAAACAGTACTTAGGGAAATAGAATGAGTAACCAGATTCCCAAGTAAGATCAGTTAGCCATCCAGAGAAGTTACTGTAAGATAACTTACCTAACACACAAGAGCTTCAGGATTCCAGTTGTCCATTGGCCATAAGATGGGGTCCTTTTCCTCAAAAATACCAGTTAATAAGTTTAGACAACTTGGAAGACAGCACCTGCCCTCCAATATGTTACATATGGAAAGTGTAAGGGGAGGAAGAAGAGAGTTAGTTATGAAGCACAATAAGTGGGTTTTTTAGACAGAGTTCAACTTATAGGTGCAACCAAGGACAGAGTCTGCTAGAAGCCCAGCTTCTGGTAGTTCTGCTCCCTATGTTGTCTAACTTAGCCACTAGCAGTAGCCTCCAGGCATGGTGATGACAGACACAGAGGCTGAGGACTGGGAGACTCTTGCTTTCTCAGCCTCCTTTCACTGTGGATGAGGAGGCTGTCCCTGTACTTCGCATGTCAGGGTTGGGCTAGAAATGTTCATTTTCTGCCTTTATAAAATGTGGGTGATGGCCAACCAGATACCTCAGCAGATTAAAGTACCTGCTTAGGCAGACACAGGGACTAGGGTTCAATCCCCAGCCTGCCCCCCCAAGGGTATGCTAAAATGGAGATTGAGACTGGGTGTGGTGGCACACACCTATAATCCCAACACTTGAGAGGTTGAAAATTGGAGGATCACTACAAGTCTGATCTGTGCAATGAGACCCTGTAGACCCTAAAAAATAAAATAAAAAATGAAATGTGGGTGACAAGGCAGACAAGATAGCTCACTGGACTAAAGCACCTGGTTAGGAAAGTTTAGGCAGGAGCAAGGACCGCAGTTCAACTTACAGCACTGCAGGACTAGCCAGCTCCACCTCAGGACAAGCTGAGCCTGCCAGAGTCCAGAGCAGTGGCACAAGCCTATGATCCCAGCGCTGGAGAGGAAAATGACCCTGAATGTGGGGTTCAGGGAATTATCTGGGGGATGGCAAGAATTCAAGCATTGAGCCCCCACCTCCATCTTTCATCATGCAGGTTTCCAGCTGTGTTTAGACAGAGGGTGAAACCTGGATATGGCCACAGGACATCTATGCTTGCAGTTCAAGCTACATCTTGTCACTACAGTACTCTCTTGACAGTGTCTCGGTGCTGCTTTTCATTAAAGTATTGGGCAATATTTCACCATGGAACATTTTCAGATGAGATAAACGATGGGCTGCGGCTGGTGTGTGAAGGGAGATGAGACTCGGAGTGGAGCTAAGTGGTTTCCGAGCCGTTGGAGCGTGGTCGGACTGTGAAGGAGCGCTCACTCCCTGATAGATCGTTAGCAATCCCCTAACTCCTTCCTGGACAATAATATTGACTTTGCATTAGATAAACATGAATCTTCTAAACAAGAGGTGAACACGCAGGAATCATCCTCCCCAGTGTCTTCATGCAGAAGAAAAGCAGGGGGACACAGTCCATAGAGTTTAATTCTAACTGTAATTACCTTTCCCAGTCAAGTGAACTAGAGTAATAGTCAAAGCCACCTACTACAGTACAGAGTTCAGTGAGGAGTTCTGTAGGACCAATTTCTGTCTTAAACAAAACCCATTATTAACAAATCAGAGCCATTAGAGGAGTCTTTTCTCATCTTTTTCTTAAAAAACTCAAAACAGGAGAGGCAACATTAAAGGAAACATTAAAAGGAATTCCAGCAGCATAGTAAATTGGTAGTCAAAGGTCAGTATAATGACACAAACAAGGCTAGGAATATAGCTCAGTGGCACAGTGTTGACCAGGTCCTGAATCTGATTAATACTAATACTAATACTAATAACAATAATAATAGATTCTGGGACAATCACTGCAAAAAGAGACTGAGATGGGAGTGGAATCAAACTTTCCCCTAATCTTTCCAAACAAATTCTTAAATTTTTTTTTCACTTTTTAAAGCTTATTTCCTAAAATAAATCAGAATTTAGTACTTGGTTCCATCTTTCTGATGAATGCATAACTAAAAATCATTGGACTGTGTCATCGAGTTCAGGCACCTAAACTAGTTGAATGACAATGGAGTGCCCATCTCTGACAGGTGAAGACAAAGGAAGGGGTATAGAAAGGAAGAATCATGATGTGTGTGTATGGAGAGTACACCTGGGATAGATAACGCCATGCTTCTACATAATTCCATGACAGGCAAGATTTGCACTAATGGTGGTTGGACAGGATATTATGTCAGCTTCTAGTACTATGGACAACCACTAGGAAAATAACAAGGTGGAAAGTATTAATCATTGAATCTTTGATGTAATTCATGTATAAAAATTAAGATACGTAAAATCTACACTCTTAATTTACTGATAAGAGACATATGGTATAATAATGTCTGTAAGTATAATATCATGTATGCACCTTCTACGATACCAAAACATTATGAAAAGTTTGCAATGTATTAATTTATGAAATCCATCTTGTCAAGATATCTTAAAACTGTCTCATTGGTATCTGTACTTCAGTAAAACAAAATTAAAAATAAATAAATAAATAAAAATCAGTAATAAAAGTTAAGATTTATATGTAATGAAAGTTTATTTTTATAAACATGAAAACATGGAGGTTTTATGGGCATTTTGCATGATATAATTTTTTTAATGTATTTGATACAGGGTCTCACTAGGCAGCTCAGACTCATAGTGATCCTCCTATTTTCAGCCCCCCCCAGCACTGGAATTACAGATGCACAACACCACACCTGGACTCTCGAAATTTGACACATATAATTTATTAGTATTTCCAAATTCAAAATAAATTTTTATTAAGTTAACTTAAAAAGTATCTGTATATCTGAAGCATTTAAAACAATATCAGAGTTTTAGCCAACTGTTAAGATGTTTCCTTAAGACAAATTCTCCAATCAAGTCACTAAAGCATAATTAATGTTATTCTCACTCCACTCATCTTACTCTGCTGTTTTACAAGAAAACTCTGAATGTGATCATACAAAGAAATAAAAAAGCACTAAATTAAAAATCTGCAATACTACATGGCTTGATTCAAAACTTGCCCTGTGCATAATGCAGTTGACATGCAATGTCCTGAGGTTAATAGGGGTGACCTAGCCTACTGAGGGGTCAGCACCCCAATGAAGAGGGACATGCAAGGGCTAGGGAGAATTTTTCTTTTAAAATACATTCTTCCACATTCCCTGTTAGAGTGTCTTCCAGTACAATCATAATGCACTTAAATTTGCCCTTTGCTTTTCTAATTTAATCGTAATTAAATGAAAAATTAATAATTAGTTACAAATTGTCTGTGGACATGTCCTGGGAAAAAAGTAGAAAACTTATTAAACCAATATGTACAAGAAATGATTTCACTGTGTGTGTGTGTGTGTGTGTGTGTGTTTGAGTCAACATTCCCTTTCCAAAATCCTAAATCCTAAATTCAGAATGTTCCAAATTTTAAAACATTTTGAGCTTGGATATTATACCACAAATGGCAAATGCTAATCATGAATCTTTTTTATGCACAAAACTGTTACAAATATTTTATACTCCACTAAAAATTTGTGTTTCCAGTAGCATATTTCTATGGCTATAGAAACAGACTCTCTGGAATCCCCTGTTTCCATGGGCCAAATGAGCTTGGAAAATTTATCTTCTTAACACTGAAATTCTGGACAAAATATTTAGTTTCAGAAGTTTACTAAGTGAATTCAGCTTTCAGAAGCAATAAGTAACTTGAATATATTGACCTTCCTATGCATAGTAAATATAATAAACAGTTAATGTTTTTGTTGTTTTCAATTTACTTGAGGATATATGAAAAAAGCAGGCAGAAATAGGAAAAAAATATACTCAATCAAAGACAGACTGGAACAGTTGAAATTTGTGAGATTTAGCATTTTGTTCTTGTTTTTTTATTAATTTTATTGAGAAACAAATAGCAAATGAGACAGTTTAAAAATCAATTAACAGGACAGTTTTAATAATTAATACATTACATATTGTTATCTTCTTAGTGATCATTCATAGTACAAATCTTTCTTCTCATTGAATTAAGAGAAAGTAGCTGTATATCTATCCTAACTATTTTGAGTAAACAGATACAAAATGGTATCCTCATTTGTATCCTCTTTTTTGTTTAGTTTTCAGAAATGGATATTCCATTGCCATTTGAATATTGCAGATGTGTGAATTCAGCAAAAAATCCAATATAGTCCAGTAGTCCATAATAGTAGTGGGTTATCCTACTACTATTCTGGCAATGTCAGAAGTTGTTGATTTCAGCTTTCCACAGCTCAGCATATTAACATGCCATTATTTTTTATCCCTCATTTTTATACTTTTTTGCTGGGTAGTTAAGACCGAGATCAAGCAAGACCTACATAACAAAAAATGTAACTTTTGTATCAGATAGGGTCAGTCAAGTCCCCTCAGGATTTATTCTATAACCCTTTACTTCAGTTTGCAGATCCATTGTCAATGTCAGCCAGGAGGATGAGTCATAGCCATTGCTTAACCACTTTGCTCTCTGTGAAAGCCTGAGAGAATGTTTTCTCTCCATGTGACTCTCCTTAGGCACACTCTACATCATCGATCACTTTCCTCTGTGGCCCCGTAATGTCCTTGATCAGAAAATTTGGGACACAATTGAGTTATATAATGTTACAGTATAGGTTCTCCTATGTCCTGAATCTTCACTGACCTTGAAAGGCTAGGGCCAAAATGTTGGCTGTCCTTATAGCCCTTCTTTTTCTCTAATTTTTGGTCTGCAAACTTAGGTTGTTAACCCTCCAGAAGAGAAGCTTATTATTACCCTACAACATATGCAATTGGGTTTAATTTCACTATCTGTCTGAATATTAAACATCTTAGGCATAACATGGAACAGGTATTTTCTATCAAGAATTGATATGTTAAACTTTAAGTCCCTACAGAATATGGAGGAAAAAAATAAAAAAATATTTTTAAATATGAATAAACAATTACATATCTCTACACAGAAATTCAGAAATCTAACCATATAGAGCATTGTACCAAACAGATTTGGCACTTTGAATGTGTTTCTCAGTCTATGTGCAGCTCAAGACAACACGCATCTGGTCAGCCTGAGGGGGTGAGAGCAGAGTTTCCTCTGATCCTAAGGCCAGAAAGTCAAGGAGGTTTTCAGAGTAAAAAAGACACAGAAAGGTGAGCCCAGGAACCACCGCATCAACATTCCTTGCAAGTCCCTTGGTGTCTACTAAACTTCTCATGCTCAGGAGTTGTGTGAAGGAGCAATGCAAAAAGCAGTAGCTACTAGTTCAAGGGAATGAATGCTAATTTCATCAGCATTTCTATGCATGCAAATTTTACTTAATTCCCAAACAAATACATACGCGGGGCCACAATAATAAGTTGAGCTGTAAATGGCTATGGTGGACAACTTCTTCAGATAACTCACTATTGTTGTGGAATGCTGGACTGTGTTGGATTGTGTCATCGAGTTCAGGCACCTAAATTAGTTGAATGACAATGGAGTGTCCATCTCTGACAGGTGTAGACAAAGGAAGGGGTATAGAAAGGAAGAATCATGATGTGTGTGTATGGACAGTACAGTTGGGATAGATAACGCTGTGCTTCTACATAATTCCATGAGAGGCAAGATTTGCACTAATGGTGGTTGGACAGGATATTATGCCGGCTTCTAATACTATGGACAACCACTAGGAAAATAACAAGGTAGAAAGTATTAATCATTGAATCTTTGATGTAATTCAGGTATAAAAAATAAGATACGCAAATAGCTACAGTCTCTTAATTTACTGATAAGAGACATATGCTATAATAATGTCTGTAAGTATAATATTATGTATGCACCTTTTATGATACCAAAACATTATGAAAACAGTTTGCAGTGTATTAATTTATGAAATCCATCTTGTCAAGGTATCCTAAAACTGTCTCATTGATATTTGTACTTCAATAAAAAAAAAATTAAAAAATAAAATGACATAGTACCCAAAAAAAAAAAAAAAAAAAAAAAAAAAAAAAAAAAAATACCAAAAAAAAAAAAAAAAAAAAGAAAGACCTCATTGTACTTATAAGCATCATCAGAAATGCCTTTAGATTTTTGTGATGTTTTAGGTCAACTAAAGTACAGAACACATGAACAAGGGTAATTTCATATTTGCTATTTCTTTCCTGTGGCTTATATTTAGTTTTATAATACAAATCAAGATCATTTTTTAATGCAGAAAAGTCTGAATATAAGGTAACTAACCATTTTTTCATCTCTTACAGTATATTTCTAGTTGTAAAATAGTACCATAGTTAATACTTTCTTTTGCATTCCATTTGGCTTTGAGGCTTAGGCAGGCTATGCATGGCTGTAGAATAATATTAAAGGACTTTTTCTCAGTTAAAAAAAATACATACATGGAACTGTAATAAATCAATAAACAGTAGAGATATGGATTCGGGGTGGTGTAGATACTAGAACATAAATAAGAAGGGCAGAAGATTAGTAATTATTCAAGCATTACTCTGGGTATGCAAAAGATCAATGTATAGTTCGGTCTCTTTCTGTGTAATTTTTCCTCTATAAAAAAAACCTGCCAAAGTGGAATAAACTTCATCAGCAGTGGTTATAGGGATGATAATACAGGACAGAAACGTGGATTTCAAGCCAGTGAAGTACATGACCTTCCCAGCACCCCACTGCGGCTGCCACTCTGCATCCACATGCACTGAGGAGGCTCACAAGCCCTTTCATTGGTTGGCTTCTCCACTGCCTGCAATAGCATCCTAACCTATTGTCTTTAATGGCATGACACCTTAAGGAACTGTGTCTGGTCCCTTCCATGCTGCATTCTCTGGGAGCCACGCCACCAACATAGTGGCAAACTAAAAGCACCAAACTGTAGAAACACTGAATTATGGAAAGCCATTAAAATTCGTAGTTTACTGATCCTAACACAGAGAAATCTGGGGTGTATTATGTCAAAATGAAGCTTATCTCTCCCCCACTCACATGTAGTTTATGTCTTTCTCTACTCAATATCCTTGAATGTCTTTTAATAATATTTAGGGAGCAAAACTATGCCATGAAGTGAATCATGGGCCCTGAGTACACTAGCTGGCTTTAGAGATTTATATAGTATCCTCAGTTCTCTTTGGCTTCCTTGTCCCTCCATGCACCTTTCAGTTTCTTTCATTTTCAGTCCCTCTTCTTCCCTACCTACAGCATCCCTTTCTTTCTCCTTTCTATTCTTTCTCCTAGACCAATGATTGCAGAACTGCTTCGGAAGTGTCGGCAGTAATAGCCAATTTTTGTTATGAAGTGCTAACATTTTTAAGGTTAGGTATCCAGCTGTTAGCATCTTAGAAAAAAATTCCTGCTTGACCAATATTTCTCAAAGTAAAGGTATTTTAAAATATTAAATCAAGCACTACATTTGCTCTCTTAAGTCCAGTGTAGTAGAACTATCCTGATAAGCAAGGAAAAGAAGAGAGGGTGGTGGGTATGACACGCCCAAATGATCTCTTAATACTTGCAACATTTAGTAAAAGGCCAAAAATCTCTAGGATCTGAAGAGAAGCTAGAGTATTACTTTCAACATTTAAACCAGTGAGAGCTTCTGTCTAGCTGTATTCTTTGAAGAACTGTGTGACGAAGCTACCAGGCTTGGAGCAGGTGATGGCATCTTCTAGAACACCATTGTCTGTGTCCCAGATTTGCAGCTCACTTTGGTCCCCAACACAGTTTTTATCTGGCATGCCTTGCATGTGCCACATGATAGGGAAGCCTATAGGAGAAGTGCATATTGGGGAAAGAGGTAGGAGTAAGTGTGTGACACTGCCCCTCCCCAAAGGAGCTCACGAGACAGCCAGAGGGATAATAAATCAACACATGAAAATGCAAAACAGGTAAAAGATTTCAATAATTCCACAAGGCGATACCAGAACCAACGCTTGATGCTATGCCCCTAAAATGCCAATTTAATTACACAGATAAGAATTTCCATGTGAATATTGAGACCTAGCCCCTGAGACAGCAAGAAAGGATTCATGGGGGGAAGTGTGATTCGCGCTTTTTCAGAAAGCAGGAGGAGTAAATTCCAGAGAGTGGCACGATGAGAGCAAATGTACACAGTTCAAAAATTGCCTGAGCTAAACGGTGGAAAGTGATTCAACTTTGATGGAGCCATGGGTCACATCATTTTTAGTGTGAGCCATGTAAATTTATGAGGAGGCACTGTGGCAGCCATCATTAGTATTGTGGAATGCTGATAATGACAAAAAGGGTCTGTCCCTGTTATTCTGTATTCCTTTGTGGCGTACATGTCCTTGTACAAAATATATCATAGAGGACTTTTCTTCTCTGAATGACATACATCCTAATTTTATACAGACATTTCTACTGATAAACTGAAAGAAGTCCTCGGTCCAATCTGCTCTGACAGGTACAACAGCATCAAGGGAAAGTTGTGAACAATATTTTCCATTTTCTACAATATCTAGCACTCTTTAACAATATATTATCAATACAACATGAATTTTTCATTGTTCACTTATTTTGTTACAGTGCATTTACTTTGATTAAATTAGTACATTTAGAACATATATATATACATATATATACATATATATAATATATTTTTTTTAATTTTTTTTCTTTTTTTTCCATTTATTTTTATTTTATTGAAATACAAATGTCAATCAGACAGTTTCAAAACACCTTAACCATACAGAGTCGATGAATTAATACATTGCAAACTGTTTTCATAACGTTTTGGTATTATACAAGGTGCATACATGATATTATATTTACAGGTTTTTTTATAGATGAATTATATCAAAGATTCAATAATTCTTTATCTAGTGAATGACCATAGCACTAAAAGCCGACATAATATCCTGTCCAACCACCATTAGTGCAGATTATATATAATATATTGACCAAAAACTCACATCCAGGCTCCTCCTCAGATTCACAGCCTTGTGATGAAGTGGAGCTTGTACTATGATTCCTGATCAATGAACTGACATGTCATTTCAAGTCTGAGATATCTAAAAGTCCCCAAAATAATCCTTCAGCTTTTCCTTCCTCTGTGCAAGAAGGTGGCATGTCATACTGTAAAAGTCCCATACTGACAGGATAGAATGTGATGATGACCTCAGAGTTCCCACACTGAAAGTGACTGTCCCATAACACTGCCATACCTACAGATGAATTGGTGTGAGAAATTAAATCTAAAGCCTCTTCTAATTTCAAGACTTAACTATTAACCTAACATAACATATTAAGACATATCACTATAAATAGCAACCCTCACACTAGACATTCTATTACTATAGACAATATTATAAACAATACTATTTTATCTCTTTATTCTAGCATTTCTTCACTGATTATATACCAACTTCTTGACTTATTAATTTTAATGGTCTGTGACTAATTCTTCTAAGATATATGAAAATGTATGTATTCTGTACCTGTCCTTTCTTTTGCTAGGTCTCCCATAGTTTCACAAAAACTTTGCCTTGTGGCCAGCGAGACAGCTCAGCAGACTAAAGTGCCTGCTTCGGCAAGCTTAGGCAAGCGCGGGGACCGGCATTAGATTCCCAGCACCACACCAGCCCTGCCACCAGGGCAGGCTGAGCCAGCCGCAGAGTCCAAGTGTGATGGCATAGGCCTGTAATCCCAGCATAGGGGAGGCTGAAAACAGGAGGATTACTGTGAGTTCAAGCTGCACAGTGAGACCCTATAGCAAGCAAATATATTTAAAAATCAATTAATCAATTAGTTAATTAAAAATTTTCCCTTACATCAATAGTCAGTATTCATAAAATTTTAACCTTTTATGCATTCATCGTTGTAGCATATAGAACAGCCTATGACTATATTTGAACTCCAACTTTTGTATTTCCTGAAATTAAAAATGAATCACCTCCTATTCTTCTATTTTTTGACACTTCTACACATTTCTTCTTTTTTTCCATCAGAGTAGACCCTGCTAATCAGTATTTCCCCAAACGCACAAGTATATTAGATGGTAGATTAAATTCATTTGGTCTCTTCCTTCTTTGTCATTGGAACTTCCTATGACCAAAGCTTTCCACATCACATCTATCCTGGGAACACTTCCCGTGGCTTTTTTGAGTGAGAAACCATTGTTTCCAGGGGTTTCAATAATGTCTATAATTTCTGAAATAAATACTCCAGCAGTAGCTCCCTATGAAGAAGTGAGAGTGAAAAATAAATTGATCAACCTTTGCAATATTAAAAGTACCTTTATTTGTGTCTTATGCTTGAAGGATAGTTACGTAGGTAAGGAATTCTAAGGCAATAATCACTCCTTGTAGCCTCTAGAATTAATTCTCTGCTGTTCTGTATTCTGATTTTCCCATTCCTTTTGAGGCTCATTCCCAACACTATAATTCCCTAGAGGCTTTGAATGTGTTCTGTTGATCTGATACTCTGAAATTGTATAACTTTATGTCCTTATTTAGTCTCTATGCTTTCAATGTATGGAGCACTCAATAGGCCTTTCAGATTAAACACCTGAGCTCTTGACACTCAGTTTTCATATTAATGTCTACTAAATTTATTTGTACCTATTTTCTTGGTCTACCCTTCTGGGATTTCCATTAGTTAGAACTTGGGCTTCTGAAATTCCCTTTTAGTATTCACCATTTATCTCTCTTACATCTTTGTGAGAGACATACTTATATTCATCTTCCAGCTCTTATTTTTATTCCCTTTTAATTTTTCCTATCATATTTTAAATTCACCAGAAATATTTCTTATGATTTAAATGTTCTTTTATAGAATACTATGCATCTTATTTCTCTAAGCATAAGTATTTTAGGATTACCTTTTGTCTTCATCTCTTGTTTCCTGTGATTCTTTTCTTCATTTGATTTTACTTTTTCATGTTTAGAAACCTTTTTACCATATCTGATGAACTTTGCCTGTCTTTTCCATAATAACATGGAAGTACAAAGCATTGATTAGGTGCTCTGAGTCAATGGGGCTCAACAATTTAAGTTTCTGGATGTAGTGAGGTTAATGACTATGAGCCAGTGGAGGTATCTCAAAAGACAATACTTGGAATTCTCTCTGGACCATTCAGTTTCTTCCACTGAAAAGAGACTTTATGATGGTCTCCTTCAAGAACATGTGCCTTGCTTCTGGATTCTAGAATTAGATTAGAAGAGGGGAGCTTGAGGTCCTATATTTTATTTCAAATTTTCGTTTAATTCCTCCTTCACGTTTCTGTTGAATCTGAGCGCCAAGAGCTTCCCATTCATCTTCCCTACAAGCATGGTCTTGTTGTCTATTTAATCCAGTCTCCTAGAAAACTCAGGGTTGTCTGGGTATGTTGCCTCGATGTCCCCCAGTATCCCCACTGTACAGGAGTTTTGGACTTAGCTTCCCTTTGCTTCAGATTCTTCGATCAGATTTGCCGACATCTTTCACTGCAACTTCCTTTCCTGTGTTCTGCTTTTTCTTGTGAATCTGAGCATTTTAAATTTTATTGTCACTGTAGTGGATTTCCCAGGAAATAGGAAAAAAATATGATCACATGTAGAAATAATGAGTTCCAAAAAGCTGTTACTTTGTAAAATATCACTATCATTTTTGGTGTAAAGCTTCATCTTTCACATTTAATAAGATATCATCAATTTAACTACATAAAATTTAGTGAGCTGGTTTTGTAAACATACAGCACATTGTTGTTTATTTTCCTAGAAATAGAGCATCACACTAGAAAGGTCTTAAGTACTGTCTAGCTTAATTTATTTCATGAAAAAGACTCAGAGAAGTTAAATGACAATTTTAATCTAACAGCTGATCTTTGATAAATTTCAGAAAAGGGTGTATTACTTTTCCCCTGATAATTCAGCATGACACCTTTCATATCTTTAATTATTTTAAACTCCAATCATGCTCTTCCAACACTCTATTCTTTAAAAATCTAAGCCTATTCCCTGAGTGGAGATTATTATAATAAGGGAGATATTTTAAGTTTTCAAATTTAAAAAATGACAAGTTTTAGGTTATCAAACCTATTGATTTTATTTTACAGGCCAATATTTTAAAGTACAATTATAGACTAAATAAGACACATTAGATCCCTTAAAATCATGAGAAGCGTAACATAACACCTTTATAATATGAATACACCTTTTATTAAATTGGTTATTAAACACTGAGTTGAGGATTTTAAAGAATCCCCAAGTGAGCACTAATATGCTTCACAGCTAGCTGTCACATTAGTGTTTGTTTTCCCTAACCAGCTATTCAGACAGCACCGGTGTACATCCCAGAGAAGAGAGAAATATAATGAGAAAGCCATTTCCAGTGTACAAATAGCAGGAGAAAGCTTGTACTGGTTCACAATGACATTATAGATTTCAAGACTGCTATTTCCAAATGGAAGTTTGGTCACTATGGGAAGATAGTAAAATAAATTTAAAGCTATATTTGCTTATCAAAGGCCAGGTAGAGTCTGGCTCAAGTCACCCAGTGACTTTGTCACCCAGGTTACTTTACCAGCAGTTCAGAAATCCAGATCTTTGAAATCACACCAGAATTCCCCTCTGATAAATGCACTCCCTGTTTCCCATTACCTATATAATCTCTGATCCATCCAGTTCCCATGTTTTGCTGCTCTTGTTAAATTTGCCTCCAAGCTATCAAGTCATGAACCCTAACCCATCTTCATTTCTTTCTTCTCTTTTCTAGGTGCCAAGAGCATCATTCTGTCTCAAAGCCCTTGCTCTTTCATTGCTCTACCCTGCCTGCCAATGGGCACTCTAGATCATCTACCACCCTTGGACCCTCTCTTATGTCACCTATACTCTCTTTCTCATAGACTTTAATCAATCAACTCTCTTTTTATATACAGTCTGCACAAGCTTTTACACTCAAATCTCATTACTGATGACATTAAAATAACTATCTTTAGTTTAGCTCACAGTAATTAACCATTCTGTTTAGTATTGCCAGACACTGTGCTAACACCTTGTGCATATCATCTCTTTTCATCTGTAATTGTTCAATTGGATATTATGTGCACCTATATAAGAGAAGAAACTGGCATTTATGATGGTTCATCATCATGTCAAGGTCATACAGCTATAAGAGGTAGAGCCAAAAGCTCACACCCATATGATATTCATCTGTCCCTTTTACCCAACACCTCCTCTGTTGCTTACTGCTTTTATGCTTAGGCTTCTTTCCTTATACTGATCCTATATCATCATGTTTCAGCTTAAGACCACCATAAGCGTCCAAAATCTACCCTTGCCAACCGTCTCTCACCCCATGCAGTTATCCAAACCAAAAAGCAAAAAGCCACCATTAACCTCTGCCACCTATTGACTACCCAGCAGGCTCAATTCAACTTTCTAAATATCTTTCGGATACAATTCTCTCATCATTATTGCCATATTTCAGAGTTTCCTTCTTCTTACATTACTATTATAATAGTCTCTTAGTTATTATCCTTAGGCCTACTTTTATGCTTTCATTTCTTCACAAAGATGCTAGAAATACATAAAGTAAAAGCCTACTCAGATGCTACTTTCTTTCTTAATATCTCTCTGTAGCATCCCATGGAGAAAAAATTTCAAAATCTACAGCATTGTACCCTTATGCCTTGCCTCTGTTCAGCTGCTTAAACTCACTTGTCACTACTCTGCTTATCATCAATTTTATAGAATATGCTTATTTTTAATACCTAGTGTTAGATACAAAGAAATAGATAGAAACACACCCATCTTTCCCAAGCTTCTCTAATATGTCAGTCAAATCAAGTAAGTTGTCACCCTAAACATGCTAAATTCAATAAGAAAGGAGATGGAGTCATGTAAGACAGACTGTGATTTTCTCAGATAGAGCATTCTCAAGAAATAGCAGCTAATCAAAGAAGGATGAATAAGAGATTCTATATGGTTAAAATTTTTTCAGACAAAAAGCAGAATGGGCAATGGTCTAGAAGCCATATGTAGGGGGCCTTTAAAGAATTGAAATGACTTGACTTAGCAAAAGCATAGAATATTCCACTAGACAGCAGGGAGAAGTAATAGGTGATTCTAGAGATGTCAGCAATGCATAGTTAGATGTCATCTAACTATGAAATTAAGTTGGAAATCATGTCATAAAAAGGTCATCTTGTCCTGTGAGACAAGAAAAACAAGAAAATTGGCCTTGGAGGCCAATCTTAAGAATTAGACTTGATCCTTGGGATAGTAATAGGTTTTTAACAATCTTGAGCTGACTTACATTTAGAAGAATCTGCTGACTGATACAGACAGAACGGTATGGAAAGGATAAGAACAGAAGTTGTGAGAATAACTTGAGGAACTCTCAAGGTGTCCTGGGTTAGGATGAAATCAGTATGGATGCAAAGAAGTGTTTGGATAAAAGACATGACTTAGAATTGTTAAACAAACTAATAGAAGACCTAATGGCTATAATGTCCTAAGACAGATAACCCAATCCTATCTCCTCACTATGCTGTGCAACCTCTACCTTCTCCAGAGGAAAGAGGGCATAAGCCAAGGACTGCAATAATGCATGTGACTCAGGGAAGCCAGAAAGGAAGAATCTATGTGCACATACTCAGAAGAAATTGCATTACAAATAAAGAATAAAAAAAAATTAGCAAAAGCTATATGATGAGCTCCCAAGGAAAAATAAATAACAACACCGAAAAAATCTAAAATCAAGTCCATATTATAAAATAAGTTAAAGAAAAGTTAAGATCATGGAGGAAGTAAGGGTATAAAATGAATAAAAAGAACAACAGAAATAATAATGTAAACAGAGAATTTAAGGTATATGGAAAGATGATTTGAAGTTAGGCTCCATATGAGTTGATTACCATTAGGAAGAGGCCAGGGATATAGCTCAGTAACATAAGCACTTACCTGGCAAGAGCAGGGTCCTGAGTTTGATCCCTAGTACTGAAACAAAAAAGACAGAGAAAAACCATTAGGAAGAAATCCGGTGTTTTGGTAAGAGTTCAATATTTGTGACCAAATTATAATGCAGTTCCAGAAATGATTTTATTTTGGTTCATGTTTTAAAATTCAAACGGGGGACCAGCCAGATAGCTCAGTAGACTAAAGTGCCTGCTTAAGCAGAGTGCAATACCCGGGGTTCGATACCCTGCGTTCCGTGCTGGCCCCGCCCCGGCCCCAACCCTGAGTCTCGCTGAGACAGCAATTTAGACTGAGCGTGGTGGAGCACTCCTGTAATCCCAGTGCTTGTGAGGTTGAAAACAGGAGAATCATCCTGTTTTCCTCTACTAAATTCATAAATAAATAAATTCAAATAGATTTTAAAAATATAGAGAGCAAGAAGCCAGGTCTGGGTACAAAATGAATGCACCAAACCATGCAAAAAAAAAAAAAGACTATTTGTTAACTGTAAACATATACTTCTGGTATACCCTAATTTTAAGAGAAAAAGAGATAAATAGAAAAAAGAAATAAAAACTCTTGTGAGTCTGTCATCTAACTATGAAATTAAGTTGGAAATCATGTCATAAAAAGGTCATCTTGTCCTGTGAGACAAGAAAAATAGTATCACATATTATGTTTTCATCCTGTGCCAGACAGAGCAGACTTACCATCGGTAGGAAAAGGAAATTACTAGAGGGTGTTAGTCAGCACAGAGCAACTTTCTCATGTCTGTCAGGAGTTGGAAAGGATTTACAAACCAAAACTCTAAGTACAGTGACCTCAGCTATGGAAAATGTCCATTTTTAGAATTGAACTTGGTTCAGAACAATTTTCACTCTTTTATCTCTATATATATTGAATATATAAGAAATGGAACATTACAAGAAACATTCACGCTCTCACTGCTTGTCATAGAGATCATGTACATTGGCATGTAGAATGAAAGAGAAAACATTAGAATCCTGGGACAAGAAGAGCATGAGGGAGGGTGGGAGCATGCTTCCCATGATATGGGCCATCCTTCTCAACGAGCAAGAGTGAGTGTCCAGGACACGCGTGTTTGGAAACCAGAGAACTGCGTGCTCAGAGAGGCTGGAAATTTAGTCAGGCCTCACTGGGACAGCGAGGCTAGATCACAATGGTGTCTGGGAAAATTACTCACCTCACTACCTGTTGACTCATCCGTGTATCAGGTAAGAGGCTGATAATAGTAGCTATTATTAACGTTCAGATATCTGGCCTAAATTTTGAACTGCTTACCGAAAGAAACAATCAAAAAATGCTAAATATAATTTCTAAGGATTATGTGGCTGGTCATGACAGTGCACACCTACAATCCCAGCTCTGAGAGGATAATGTAAACTACAATATTCCAATAAAGAAGATGAAGAAAGCATGAGGATTGTAAGTTTGGAGCCAGTCAGGGCATATTAGTGTGGTGTTGAGAGCCTACCTCAAACTAAAGACAGAAACAGGAAGTCGGATGTAGTTCTCTGTGAATGAAAGCCTTGTATTCAAACAAGGGGAGTGGTGTGGGAGGAAAAGAACCAAAATGAAAGGACTACCTATAGGGCGAGGAGGGAAAGAGGTAGAGCAAGGAAAAAAAGCCAAAACTTCAATTTCTCTGTCCATATCTTAAGGCTTTGAATATGGAAACAAGAGAAATTGTTAGCTGACTTCTAAAATTCAAACTGAAGAGGTCTAGAAGACAGCTGTATACAGTACAGCAATTATCATGGGCTCCCCATGACCTAGAATATCTCTGCAGGGAAATAATTACAAGAGCAACACAGTAGAAAAAACATTTGAAAAGCATCAACATCCATTCATCCCTTAAAAATGGAAGAAAATAAGTGGAGAAGGACCTTATTTCAATCTGATAAACCCATTTATGAAAAAAACCTACCACCAACATCATTAAACGAGGAAAAAAATACTTTACCTCTAAAATCAAGAACAAGGCAAGAATGTCTACTCTCACCACTCCTGTGAGTAGATTACTCAAAACTTCAGCCAAAACAATAAGGAAAGAGAAAAATAAAAGTGATATGCATAGAAAAGAAGTCAAACCATTCTTTTTCATAGATAATATACACATTGAAGGCCCAAAAGAAACTCTTGGAACCAATAAATTCAACAAATCAGAAGGACAAAAAAAATCTATAATATTCCTGCACACCAACAATGAAAATGAACCCATTAAAAAAGAAATTAAGACTTGAAAAAATTAAACATTTAGGAATTAGTCTAATCAATGAAGTGAAAAACCTCTGTAATGTACACTATAGTACTCTGATAAAGGTGATAGAAAAGGAATCAAGAAATGGAAATGTATGTTCAGCTGTGGTTGGGCGGAACACTCTGTATATGTCAACCAAGTCCATTTGTTCCAAGTTCTGGTTCAGTTCTGCTACTTCTTTGCTAATTTTTTGTCTGCTTGACCTATCATTTTGGGATAAGGGAGTGTTAAGATCTGCTAAGATTGTGGTATTGGATATTAGATTATTTGCGCATACAAAACAGGATAGATATACAGCTACTTTCTCTTAATTCAATGAGAAGAAAGATTTGTACTAATAGTATTTGGACAGGATATCATGTCTGCATCTTGTACTATGAATAACTACTAAGAAGACAACAATATGCATTGTATTAATTATTGAACTGTCCTACTAACCTATTTTGAAAATGTCTCATTGCTATTTGTTTCTCAATAAAATTAATTTTTAAAAAGGAAATGGAAAGATATCCCTGCTCCTGGGGAGGAAGTACTGATATTGGCAAAGTGGCTATGTTACCAAAATTGATATGCATTTAATACAATTCCAATAAAAATAGCATTCTTCACAAAACTATAGAAACAATCCTAAAACTAATATGGAATCAGAAAGACCCAGAATAGCAACAATCCAGGACAAGAGCAAACTAGGATGCAACACAATCCAGTTTTAAGTTCTATTACAAAGCTACAGTGATAATATATATATATATTATATAGCACCATGGTACTGGTACAAAAAGACAAACAGATCAATGGAGCAGAACAGGAGAGGAAGAACTAACCCAGGCACATTTGCCTATCTGATCTTTGACCAAAGGACCAAAAACATGCATAGAAGAAAAGAGAGCCTCTTTAACAAAGGCTGGGAAAATCTGTTATCCATATACTGGAGATTGCCTCTAGAACTGTATCTTTTGCCTTGTACTAAAATCAAGTGAAAATGAGTCAAAGATATAGATATTGAAATGGAAACAATCTATAGGAAGATAAATTAAGTAAAAGGAGAAAGATTTATATGATCTAAAGAAAAACCAGAGTATAAATTAAGTAAAATTCTTGAAGACATAAACATAGGCAAGGATCTTTGAAAACACAAATTACACTAAAAATAACACCAAGCATTAGTAAATGAGAGTAGATTCAATTAAAAATCTTCAATACAGTGAAGAAAATTACCCATGGAGTAGAGAGACAAGCTAAAGATGAGAAAAAATATCTTGCTAGCTATTTCCAAGAGGACTAATATCTCAAATATATAAAGAATTCTAAAAACAAGATCCCTCAAAGTAAAAGATAAAAAAGATATTGAAATAAATAAATCAAGAATAAGCAATTGAAATAAATAAGCACACCTCAGAAAAAAAGATACAAAGACCAATAAACATATGAAAAAGATTATGCAGCATCTTTGGGTAAAAGAGACATACAAATCCAAACAACACTGTGATTCTATCTTGCTCCAGAAGGAATGGTTATCATTAAGAAATCAAAAGGGAAAAAAGAAAAAGAATAGCAAATTCTTCCCAAGTGGTGGGGAAAAAGGAGCCCTTCTTCTTTGTAAGAGGAATATAAGCTAATGTGAGCACTATGAAATCAGTATAGAGACTCCTCAAAAAATTAAAAATAGAACTTCTATTAAACTCAGCTATTCCCCTCTATGTGTATTCCTGAGAGAGTTAAAGATATCATGATGATACATGTATATTCACTTTTATAGCAGCATGATTCATGGTAGGTAAATACTGGAAGTGACTGTATATCCATCCACAGAAAAATGAGCAAAGAAAAGGTGGTGTGTATACACAGTGCAGTATTACTCAGCCTTGAAGAAGGATGAATTGCAGTCATTTGTAAGAAGGTGTGAGGTGAACATGATAACTACTACACTACAGAAACTGTTGATTTGTAAGAAAATGGAAGTTACTTATGACCATAATTCTAGTTGAAATTATTTAGATTCAGAGAGTTAAATGTCATGTGGTTTCTTTTATACAAGAATCAAAAATATGAATAATTTAAAGAACAAGATAAGAGACAGATGACATGCAACCTGGAGGAAGACCATTAGCAGACAGACAGGGAGTGGAGGGATGCAGGGAGCAGGGGGAGAGGAGGAAAAAAGGAAAGGGAAGTAAAAAGGAGTAGGCTTCAATATATACTCTCTATGGGTATATTCATTATGCATTGCAGTTATATGCTAATTTTAAAATAGTAAATAAAATTAAATTGTATAAGAGAAATGCATCATTTAACATTATTTTTAAATACTAACAATGGAAGTTAATATAAATTAATCACATATCCCAAGTAGAAAACTCAACCATAAAGCTGACAGTTACTGACTTTCTAGTACAAAAGTTTGACTGTGTGATCCCTAGTATGATGAAAGCATAAAAATAAACACTAAGAAATCAAGCCTGCATTCAGCACCCTAGCTTGTAATAACAATAGTAAGGCTATTTTTTATGAGCAGGATATATTTGTTGAGGGAAAGAAAGCTCCCTTCCGAGAGAGGGACGGCAGGGGGGCCTGAGTGGGTGGTCCCCAGTAAGGTTAGTTTGAGTGTTACTTAGAATTGGTAAGATAAGCAAATGGGAATTGCATCAATGTAACTAGGAAAAAATTTTTCATATTAAGAGCAAAAAGTTGCAATACAAAAGAAAGCCTTCTAATCTTTACTTTGAACTGGTTCTATCTGTATGAACTCATGACTTGTCTTTCTAAACAATCTATATGTCTTGTTTTGACAACTACAAATGGCCATATGAGCAATAGACCTTTTAGTGTCTGGTTGGTGATCGCTGCTGGTAGTGCTCCCACTGTCAGAAAGCTGCAGCTCCATGGAGAAATACATGTTCTCATGTTGGAGCAGTTGGGGCAGAAGTGCCTCGTGATGCTTCAAGCTAGATCCTATCAAACACCAAACAGGCCTTTCCCAAAGGGTAAACAATTCAACCTGATGGAGGTCTAACCAGATAGAAATAAAATAATTTGCACATAAAAACAAACCAACAGTAGATTACAATATCCCACCAGACTCAAAACTAAGATTTGATATTCTCCCTTCAAAAAGCTGCAAAAAGTCCACAGGGTACTTTTGGAGGTGGTTATAGAATCAAATAATGGCTGGCCTTTCCTTTAAGATGATATCTCAAATAAACATACAATAAGTATTATGGTAGAAAGCTTTTCTGGGCAGAAAAAGTCACCGATCATGAAAGACCCATCTTGTATTGTGGATCACAGGAGATTACTTAAAGACAACCCCATCACTCGCTGTGACCTGAGGCTGTGCTTGGCTTCTGACTGACTACCCCAGCCAAGGGCTGAGAGCAAGAGGGACATAGACCTGTCCCCTTCCTAAAGGCAAGGTCTCAGGCCGGCATGGATCTGGGATTCAGCATGGGCCTTAGCCTCTTTATTACAACTGCACTTGCTGAACCCGACATCCCTGTCTCATTCTTTCCCAATATTTAAAAATTACATACAATGTTTTGTGCCTTGTTTTCATGTCTTTGGATCAAATGGTCAGCAACAGGGAGAATTTGGAAGCAAGAAGTTATTATCCCACGTGATAAACTTACAAGAAAAGAGAATTTGGCTGTGACAGAGATGAACCTAAGCGCTAAATACTTGCACATGGGAGAAGGGGATTTTATGCCCCATTGTCTGGGAGAGGGATTCTGATGATCAAAGCACTTCCTGTCTGGCAAGACATTGACCCCTCACTCTTGTAAGACTGGCAATGAGAAACCTAGCCCCGGCATGTGGAAGAAGGACTATGAATATGGATTCAAAGACTTCAACGGACAATAGAAATATGAAAATAATTTGTGGAATGCTTGACTGTGTTGGATTGTGTTGTCAAGTTCAAGCACCTAAGTTAGTTGAATGACAATGGAGTGCCCATCTCTGACAGTTGTAGATAAAGGAAGGTGTATAGAAAGAAAGAATCTTGATGTGTGTGTATAGACAGTACAGTTGGGATAGATAACGCTGTGCTTCTACATAATCCTATGAGAGGCAAGATTTGCACTAATGGTGGTTGGACAGGATATTATGTCGGCTTCTAGTACTATAGACAACCACTAGGAAAATAACAAGGTAGAAAGTATTAATTATTGAATCTTTGATGTAATTCAGGTATAAAAAATA